>CAUYQV010093439.1:0-23288 GCA_963574575.1 Galagoides demidoff | reverse complement strand
AAGATTTTTGCAGGTTATAATTCCAACAAAGGTCTGATAACTAGTATCTACAGAGAACTCCAACAACCCCATTTATCTGTGGGCAAGACTTGAACAGAAATTTCTCTGAAGATGACAAGCATATGGCCTACAAACACATGAGAAAATGCTCATCATCTTTAATCATCAGTGAAATGCAAATCAAAACCACTTTGAGATATCACCTAAATCCAGTAAGATTAGCCTACATCACAAAGTCTCAAAACTGCAGATGTTGGTATGGATGTGGAGAGAAGGGAACATGTCTACAGTGTTGGTGGGATTGCAAACTAATACAGCCTTTTTAGAAAAAAGTATGGAATATTCTCAAGGAACTAAAAGTTGATGTACCATTTGATCCTACAATTCCATTACTAGGTATCTACCCAGATGAACAAATCATTTTACAACAAAGACATTTGCACCAGAACGTTTATTGCAGCCAAATTCATAATTGCCACATTGTGGAAGCAGCCCCAATGCCCAGCAACCCATGAGTAGATTAACAAATTGTAGTATATATATACCACGGAATACTATGCTGCCGTAAAAAAGATGAAGACTTTACATCTTTTATGTTTATCTGGATGGAGCCGGAACATATTCTTCTTAGTAAAGTATCTCAAGAATGGAGAAAAAAGTATCGAATGTACTCAATACTATTATGAAACTAACATATAATCACTTACACATTTATATGAATGATAAAACACAAATACAGTCCAGAAACAAGGAGAGGAGTGGGAGGGGGGAGGACACGTGGAGGGAGGATATTTGGTGGGATGTCACCTAATGTGCACAATGCAAGGGTACATTTCAAAACAACTAAGAATATATTATAAATGTCCTACCAAAAAACATACGTAAGTGAGGTGATGGTTATGTTAATCAGTTTTATTGAAGCATTCTACATTATATATCAAATCATCACATTATACCCCACAAATGTATACAATTATGATTTAGTAGAAATTAAGTTTAAAAAATAAAATAAAAATGCTAGAAACAATGGAATATAAGATTGTAAGAATTTTCTAGAGAGTAGATTAGAGAATAGAAGTGAAAGGCTCATAAAATTAGGGAGTCAGACCAGGAGTTTCCACTGATGAAAGAAAGAAAGGAAGGGAAGAAGTAGGAAGAAAGAAAGATGAGGGAAAGGAGAGAGGGGAAAAGAAAAACCAAAAAAAAGAAGGAAGGAGAAAGAAAAGCAAAAGGGAAGAAACAGGAGTTATCACAGAAATAATACAAGAACATTTCTGACAATTGAAGAACAATACATTTTCAGATTAGCGAGCTCAAAACACTGGATGGAAAAATAAATAAAAAAGTTAAGGTTCGGTTCATTATATTGAAATTTCAAAGAGACCAAACAGTTTCCTGAGAAAGTAGAGTGGATACTTAAAGAAAATCAAAATACCACTGAATTTCTGAACAGCTTCATTGGAAGTTAGAATACATCTCTGAAAGCTTTCAAAATCCTATTGATAATTATTCCCAGCCACCAGAATTCTAAACCCAGACAAACTATCCATCAAGGATTTGTGTTCCATTCACTTTTTCTCAGGAAGTCAACAGAGAATATACTCCACCAAAATAAAATAGAGCAAAAGTTAAGTACATCATGAAGGAGAAACACAACAGCTAAGAACTCAACACAAGCGAGTAACGAAGGCATTTCCCAAACCCATGGTGAAGGGAGTCCCAACATAATATTCAATCAGAAGGCCTAGAGGACAGAGGTCCAAACCGAAATGAGAAGGAGAAAAGGGTCTTGGAGATATCAAGAGACCTCTAAAGAAATATCATAAAGAAACAATGGAACAGAATGATCATCAGTCAGCTTTAACCATGAGAAATATTCAGTCTCATGCCGGAGTATTTAACTCCAGAGTCAAAGAAGACCAAGTGAGTAATTTGAAGAAGCAACTAATTCAGTAAAAAAAAAAAAAAAAAGACTAAAAGGAAATATAAGTAGAAAATTTTATTTGTATCAATAATTAATAGTATTTATGTAAGAATAATAATGGAAAAATTAAATGTGGATTTAATTTTTTTCAATGTTTTAAAATTCTGTTTAAGAGGATGACAAGAGTGGGAAATATGGGTCTGGGAAAAGTTAAATTCTGACATTCAGTGAAGGAAGTGAAAGGAAATAACCTAAAACTGAAAAAAAAAAAAAAAGAAACAACCAGGAAAATAGTACCATAACCATGTGTTACTTAGATCCACGTAAGCAAAGACAGAAGAAAAAATCAAAGTCAAATAATGGCTTTTCTGGAAGTGGGAGTAGGGGTGGAGCAGAAGATGACCATATTTTGTCATAAGCCTTATAGTACTGTTTGACTTTTAAAATATTTTGTTCAGTTAGGTGCCTGTGGCTTAAGTGGCTAAGGCAGCAGCCACATACACCTAAGGTGGCAGGTTCGAATCCAGCCTGGGCCTGCCAAAACAACAATGACAGCTGCAACCAAAAATAGCTGGGTGTTGTGGCGGGTGCCTGTGGTTCCAGCTACTTGGGAGGCTGAGGCAGGAGACTCGCTTGAGCCCAGGAGTTGGAGATGGTGTGAGCTGTGATTTCACAGCACTTTACCCAGGGGGATAGCTTGAGGCTCTGTCTCAAAAAAACAAAACAAAACAAAACTTTTTGTTCTACTATTGGCATTTGTTTCTAGTATTTGAATATTACAAATAGGGCTGCTGTATTGTTATACACAAATCCTGTTACATGTATGTGTGAATTTCTCCAGGGTACATACACATTTGTAAGTGGGTGGATAGTTCATATGCCTTGTGCTTGGTTGGCTATATTAGATAATAAACTGTTTCCCAAAGGCATTGTAACAATTTACATTCCCACCAGCAATATTTGAGAATCCATGTTGTTACATAGCCTCACCGATACCTGTTATTGTCAGAAATTTTCATTTTCCTTATTCATAATCAATTAAGTACCTTTTTTTTTTTTTTGAGACACTCTGTTGCCCCAGCTGGGGTGCCCTAGTGTCAGCCTAGCTCAAAGCAACCTTGAACTTCTGGATTCAAGCAATCCTCTTGCCTCAGCCTCCCTTGTAGCTGGGACTACAGGCACCCACCAGGATGCCTGGCTAATTTTTCTATTTTTAGTAGAAACTGGGTCTTGCTCTTACTCAGGCTGGTCTTGAACTGAGCGCAAGCAATCCATCCACCTCAGCCTCCCAGAGTGCTGGGATGACAGGTGTGAGCCACCGTGCCAGGCTCAATTTAAGTACTTTTAAAAATATTTATTGGATTTTTGAATATCCTCTTTTTGTGAAGTTTTTTACTTTCTCATATTGTATTCTTTTTAAAGAACAGAAATTTGTGATTTAGATATAATATAATTTACTATGTACAATGTTTTTCTATGCTGTTTTAAATATTCTTCTTTACAATAACATAATGAAGATATTCGCACATATACTCCCCAATTTTTATTATGCTGCTATTTGCATTTGAGTCTTTCATCAATATGAAAGTGCAGGTATGGGGTAAGGATCAAATTTTCTTTCTTTCTTTCTGCATATAGATACCACATTGACTCTGCCCCATTTATTGAAAAGAGTGTTTCTCCTCACCAATCTGCAATACTATATTTTTCATAAATCAAATATTGTTCTGTACGTGGTTCCATTTCTACATTCTCAATTCTATTCTAGGAGCTTATCGGCCTGTCCTTCCAACACACCACCTGGATTACTGTAGATTTATAATGAGTCTTGATATCCCTGTAAGCAAATTTTGCCTTCTTGTCCTTCCTCAAGATAATTCTTTTCATTTTTGTGTATATTAGAATGTAGAATCAGCAGAATCAGCTCATCACACACACATGCACTGACAACTGCTATCACTGCAATAGATATATGCACCACATCTGTTAGAATATTGATTGGGAATATATTAAATTTAGTTAAATTTAGAAATTAGTTTGGGAAGAATTGAAAAATTTTAAAGAGTTTTCCAAACCACAAGTATAGCAAATATCTCTGTTTATTTAGATCTTCTTCATTGTGTATGTGAGATTTATGTACTTTTGTAACTTGCTAAATAAATATCTCACATATATTTTGTTAAATTTATTGTTATTTAATACCTTTTTATTCTGTGGCAAATACATGTTTTTAAAAATCCATTTCTCCCTTCTACTGTAGTAATTTGGAACAATTTATATGATATTTCTATTATTTTAGCAGTTAGCCTAGAAATTAAAACATATAAAAATAATTTTTTAAAGGTTAAAATTAACTAACACTCCTATTCTCTTTGGGGACAATAGAAGAATTCTAAGATACTTTATCTCATCCAATGTCTATAAACATCACCTGGATTATTGTAGATTTATAATGAATCTTGATATCCCTGTAAGCAAATCTTCATTTATCTTAGATCTTCCATCTGTAATCATTTTCCTTATCCTGAAGAATACTTGTATGATAGAATTTGCTTTAATATGGATCATGACAAATTCTACCTTTGGGATTTGTTTGAAAATAAACAATTTTTCCCCTACTCTCGTTTTTTGAAAGATATTTTTTACTGGGAAATGAATTCTAGATTGGCAGCTATTTCCTTCCAGCATATTGGAGATATCATTATAATTTCATATGGTTTCCATTATTGTTGATAGAAAGTCAGCTGTCACTTTAGTTATTGATCTACTAGAGATAATTTGTTCTTTTACTTTGGGTGATTTTTAAGACCCTCATTTTTGTCTTTGGGATTGCCATAGTGGATTTAACATATTGAGTCTGTACTTTACTCTTACGTGCATCTTCCCACTTAAAATTTGTTGTTGGACATTTTTATTCTGTGTATTGGTATCTTCTGTGCATTCTGAAAAATCTCAGGTGCTAGGTTTTCAAATACGATTTTAGTCTCAGTATCTCTCTTTCCTGTAAGACTGTTGTTAGATTTACATTACACTATTTTACTTTATCCTTCATTTCTTTTAATTTCTATTTCATATTTCTAATATTTATCTCTCTGTATTGCTTTCCAGATACTTATCTCTCAGTAACTTCCATTTTTCTTATTCTTTATTCTACTTTATCTAATCTGTTAAATCCATCCAATGAGCTTTCCTTTTCAATTTTTGTATTTTCATTTATAGAAGTTCTATTTGGTCTTCTTCATATCTGCTAGATGACTTAAAAATTTTTTGTCATACACTGAAGATATTTTCATTGTGTTTTAGCTCTTTAACCATAATAAACATAGTTTTTTAAAAATAAGCTAAGCTTGATAATTATAAACTCTCCTATAGCCATCATATTGATCCAATTATGTCTTGCAAATTGTTTCCTTATGTGCTAATTATTTTTATTATGACTTTAATTTTCCTGAGAAAATTAATTGGAAGAATTATTTGAGGTATAATATAGAGATGCATTTCACCAAAAAGGATTTGCATTTGCTAGAATAAAGTTCCTAGGCATTGCTAATCTCAACCATTTTAAATGACATTCATAGGTTGAAGTTTTTTGGATCCTATGGGTGATATTAATCTAGGCCAGTGTTTTTCAACCTTTTTTATCTCATGGCACACTTGAACCTATAGTTAAACTTCTGCAGCATACTTAAATTATATTGACAAGAAGAAGGAGGAGGAGGAGGAGGAGGAAGGAGAAGGAGAAGGAGAAGAAGAAGAAGAATATACTTTCTGTGCTTTGAACTTCTTTCAAAAACAATTTAATTAATGCTCTTTAAAATTTTTCTCAGCACACCCAAGTATGTCATGGCATATCCAAGAGTGTCCTAGCACTGATCTAGGCTGAAAATCTGTCTAATGACTTTTTCATGGTTGTAGTATCTCCAAGACAGGCAATTATTCCTCTCACTCACACCCCCTCAATTTTCAATATCAAGTCAGATTTCGTTTTGGTCTTCTGGGAGTTAGATTGACTAAGTTTCCTCCTAGCTTTGTCTTTATATAGGAAGGGTCTGCCATTATATTCCTTGTTTGAGGTAGATCTTAGACTTTCACTTTAGAACTTTGTACCCTAAGAGGACATCAAAAAAGATACTAAATTCACTTAATTTGAAATGCCTGTCTTGTAACATCAACTTCCATGTCCTGCTTACCTGTCCAAATATATACTTTTCTTTATATTTTGCACTTGTTAAGTTCTAACTATCTTATCAATTATTTGATGCCTTACAGAATTTGATTTTATATTTTGTCTGTAATTTCAGTTTTTTTCTTTTTAAAACCAGGTGATTTCTTAGCCTCTCATATTACCATTAATGGAACTTTAATATGGATTCTGAAAAATCAAATCAATATAGAACAGCTGTAAAGAATACCATCTCTGGAGTCACACTGTCT
This sequence comes from Galagoides demidoff, assembly GCA_963574575.1. Classification (NCBI taxonomy): domain Eukaryota; kingdom Metazoa; phylum Chordata; class Mammalia; order Primates; family Galagidae; genus Galagoides; species Galagoides demidoff. The sequence goes on along the minus strand of CAUYQV010093439.1, from coordinate 16,930 downwards.
GGCTTTGTCAGGGTTCAGGCAGTTGTTTGTGTTCTCTGTTCCTGATGTGCTCTTGGCGGAAGAATGACCAGACCCACCAAAAGCAAGGCAAGCATGAAACAAAGTTTATTGAAGAAGAGAAAGATAGATTCACAGCTCTTGCAAATTACTTCATTGTGTTTCACTTTTCTCATTCTTAAAGTAATAGTATTTTCCTCATGATGCAGGAAAAGCAGTACACTTTCATCACTTAACACCATTATGATTACATCTCTTTGAGAACTGGTAAGAGAGAAAATGAGAAATAACAAGAGATGAGAACAGAGTAAGCTCTATGGGAACAAGGGATGAATAAATTAAAAGTTTGTGGGGGGGAATCATATAAAAAAGAGGTTTTATTAAGCATTTCTTGCTCTACACTATTAAATATAATTCGCCTCTTTCCATTTTTTTCGAAAAATCTTCAGTAAAGGCCAGGTGGGGTAGTTCACACCTGTTACCCTAGTACTCTGTGAAGCTGAGGCCAGTGGATTGCCTGAGCAAAGGGAAACCTGTCTCTACTAAAAATAGAAGAGCTGGCCAGGTATTGTGGTGGCACCTCAGGAGGCTAAGATAAGAGGATTGCTTGAGCCCAAGAGTTTGAGGTTGCTGTGAGCTATGATGCCTCAACACACTACCCAGGGAGACTGAGATTCTGTCTCAAAAAAAAAAAAAAACCTTCAGTAAAGATCTACTTTACTTTTCAGTGTCTTTTTGTTTGTTTTGTTTTGTCCCCCACCCCACTACTAGCAGGATTTGTGGGTTTGGGGGCGAGGACAGGGGTGGATGTTATACTGTACCAAGACTGATTTCTGGGTGGTTCGATCTTATTACATAATGGTATTTACCTACAGGAGTCAGCAAGTCCACCACAAGGACTGTAGTGTTTAATAAGCATCTTCATTGCTTTGACGATCTGCCTGAACCTAGTAAGTAGGCAAAGGCCGAGAACTACTTACTGCATGACAGGTACTATAAAAATCACCTGTAATCCTACCAACGAAAAGGTAAACTTTTTGTTGACATAAATAACAATTATAAAACACTGTCACATTACACTTAATATTCTGTAGTCAGTTTTTTCCCTCACTCAGTAATACAGCATCAACATTTTTGTTATGTGATATTGTTACCAGAATTTCTTTCTTCAGTAGGTCCCTGGTCCCTGGGCTTGGAAGAATGAACCCATGGACCACAGGTCAGTGGTAAGATAGGATTTAATATACAGAAAAGAATACAGAAAAAGCACCAGGGCTCCTGGCAGAAAGACCCAAGTGGGAAAATCTCCGTCTGGGTCCTTTGTTTAGGGGTATATATAGTCCTATTTGTCTTTTGTAGTTACCTTTGGCCAGCACCTGGTGACAAATAAATGGATACAGTCCTTCCGGTTGGGCAAGGTGAATGAGCACAAGGATACAGTCCCTTCAGCTCAGGGCAAGGTCAAAGAGCCATTCCCTGCAGGAAATTGTCCAGGCCCAGGAAATGGCAGAACCCTCTGTCACCCTTAGGCCTGTGAAATGCTCATAGGGGAGTAGCGCAGACAAAGGGGGGCTCTTTATGTCCAAGGGTGAGGGTTGGCACCGACAGCAGCATGGGCTGTATCATGGTTTCCCTCAACTAAGGACCCACAGGCTTCCGCGGCGCTCGCCCCTCTCTGCAGCACCTGGTTCTCCAGCCCTTGCCTCCTCGCGACTCGCCACACTAACACCCCTACGGCTGCGCTGCAGAAGGCTAGGCAGGTCCTCCCCGGCAGCCCGGCAGGTCGGAGTCGGGCGCCGCTGCCCTGTATCAGTATCCCTACAGGATAAGTTCTAGTGGATGCTAGAGCTAACGCTACGCTGTATGAAGCATCATACCCAACTACTCAACTACTCTCGTAGTGTTGGAGAATTTAAATAAGGCTTCATTAAACAGATCTGATTATTTCCTTAGAATAAATTCTTAGGAGAATTGCAGCTCGAACTAAATTTGGTGCTGTCCACCGTTATGGTGATAAACTTCAGAATATCCAGTCATCCAATATCCTCATCTGCCATCAGCTCACTCGGGATCCACTCTCACGCAGAGAAGGGCCTTTTCCTGACCGCCCTGTGCCTCAGCTCCACAGGTCCTTGTCTAGCTGGACCACAAAGCCCCGCCTTAGAGGTTGTGGGGGCGGCGGAGGGGAAGTGGGAGGGTTGGTGACAGTCCTCCACCAGTTGGAGGCGCTGTGCGGTCCAGGACGAACCAGGATGCCGCTCTCCATTGGCGGACGCTCTTCCCGCTAGTTCCGCGTCGCCTCTGCAGCTGCTGGGTTTGAGGAAGTGTTTCTAGGAGACCGCGACAGGCGGCTGCGCTTGCGTGGTTAGCGCTACCGGGGGCGGGCTGACGGACCGAGGCGCTGGCCTGGGGAGCGAGTTCCCGCTGGCTCTGGGACGCTGTCACCGCCAGGTTTCTCTAACCTCATGGTACGTCAGTGAGGCCGGCTGCCGGTAGACGTCTCCGCAGGATGGAGCACATCCGGACCACTAAGGTAGTCGAGTGCGGGAGAGCGATTAGCCGGCTCGGCGGGTCTGACCCAGCAGAGACAGGAGGCGACGAGGGCTCGCCTGGCCTGACTAGACTGGGGACTGGCGGGGTGGGGATCTGGCCAGGCCTGATCTGGGAGGGCAAGCCAGCTTTGGCCAAGGGAGGTGCAGAGGCCTTCTGACCTACGGAGGACAGGGTTTTCTTTCTCAGCACCTCGGGGTGCTTGAGGATAAGTACGGGAAAATTGGTCGACGCCCTCTTAGTTGTAAGCTTGCTTTCTTTCCTTTTTTTTCTCCCCCGCCCTGGAGTGGGGGGAAAGCAAAATTGGAAGTGTTTTCTTTTGGGGGGCTTTCAGCTGTTCACTGCTTCTCATACTGGAAAACCGGCGGGTCTTCACATTAATATCACGGTGTCGTGTAAGCTTTCCTTTGCTCACGTTTCATTGTTCCGTGTCATAGATAAGTGTTGGAAGTTTTAGAGAAGCCGGGATCAGCACTCTTGACTTCCTAGCCTCAATATCATTCATTTAGATTAGGTATTTTCGCCTCTGTGCTTCAAAGTTGAGGCGTTACATTCAGTAGTCAGCTCAATAGAGGAGTTACGGAGAAGAGAAAAATGTTATCCCATATTTTAAAAGGATGGAACTGTTTTCGATTGAGCTTAATTCCATATTTCTTGTTTGCGAAAGATATTTATTTTGAGAATGAACGAATAGTTTATAACATTACAAATTTTAAAACCTAAGGAAATGACATCAGAATATTACCAAATTACTTTTCCAACATTAAAATTAAACTTCAATTTTGGCAGGGAAAAAACATAAATCGGGACCAGAAGAACTAAGTAACATTTTAAGGTCTTTTTGGAGCTTGTCAATTAGGAGGAAGACCCCCTGACTTTAACTCTCCGTGTTTCTCCCAGGCCAAAACCGTCAGTCAATTGCTGCTTGTCTTAAAGTTACAGCTGTTTTGGGGAAACTGGCAGACTTAACGTTATCCCCATTGTTCCAATGAGAATTTGAGATCTGTGTCTTTAAAGTATTTCACTAGCCTTTTTAAGGTGCACATGGATTTTTATAAGCTTGTTTTTAAAATTGCACATACTGTACCCTGACAAAATTGAATATGCTAGAAGCTGACCCTTTATAATTATAAACAATCTTTCTTTTTTTTTTTTTTAACAGAAGAAAGGTAAAGTTGCTGGCACTCAAAGTTTGAAAATATAAGGGTGATGAAGCCTATAACCAGCCTAGTAGAAGGCACAAAGGTGGCAGGTTTTTGTCTATTGAAGTTTTTGTCCTAGTTCCAGGGTTCCAGATGTGTTTTATATAGTAGCAGTGTGCTTATGACTTCTTTCTGCACCAGTTTGAACTTCATCTTTGCATCTTTTTTTTTCTTTGAATCATGGGGCGGCGCCTGTGGTTCAGTGAGTAGGGGTGCTGGCCCCATATATTCAGGGTGGCCCCGGCCAAATTGCAATTTAAAAAAAAAAGCCGGGCGTTGTGGCGGTCGCCTATAGTCCCAGCTACTCCAGAGGCTGAGGCAAGAGAATTGCCTAAGCCCAGGAGTTGGAGGTTGCTGTGAACTGTGTGACGCCACGGCAGTCTATTAAGGGAGATAAAGTAAGACTCTGTCTCTACAAAAAAAAAAAAAAAAAAAAAAAAAATCAAACAAGCTAATAGAATTTATCTTGTTTGTGCTTGCTACAATGGATAGCATACAATTGAAAACCAGTAAACGTGAACTGAATCTAATCAACTAGAACAAACCCTATTCTTTGGTGAATGGTAAGAGTGAACAGACTCTTGGAAAATACATGTATTTGGATCCTTTGGGTATTTTAAGGCTTTTCTCCTTCAATTTATAATAATACAGGGTGTTCATAAAGTTCATGTGCAATTTAAAATAGCCAACTATTTTGTTTTTATTGTACGGTCGTAGCCCTTTTTATTATCATCTTAAAGGTTGTTACTGTTGATTTTCATTTGGTCTGATATTTCTCTTTAATTTCTGATTTAAATTTAGTTTTCCACAGTGGACCCATGCTGGTGATTTAATAAGGCCCTCTTATGCCTTTTAAAAATTTAGTTTAATTTTGAGACAGTGTCACTCTGTCACCCTGGGTAGAGTACCGTAGCATCATAGCACACAGCAAACTCAAACTCTTGGGCTCAAATGATTCTTTTGCTTCCGCCTCCTGAGTAGCTGGGACTACCAGTGCTGGCCACAGTGCCCAGGTAGTTTTCCTGTTTTTAGTAGAGACAGAAAAGACCAACCTCTTGCTTAGGCTGATATGGAACCCCTGAGCTCAAGCAATCTATCTTCCCTCAGCCTCCCAAAGAGCTAGGATTTATAGGCCTGAGCCACTACACTGGCTCATGCGTTTTTAAAGACTGAAAGATTTCTGACTAATTTAGTATTAAAACTACTTCTCAAATATGCTCCTTTATTACTTTGGGTTGCTTTGGACCACTACTCTGGAGTGATCTGAAGTAGTGTATGTAGACTGCAATTAAATATTTGCTAGGTATCTATTATGTGCCAGGCACTGTATAGACACTGGATATACAATAGCAAGGTAGACATGGATCTCATATATATTCTGATAATTGTATGGATGGTAACATTTTCTTAAAATATTCATCTATTGGGAAGATAACTTATTCTTAAAAGGTTGATTTGAACATAGCCAACCTTTTTTTTCTCATTTTCACCTGGATATAGTCAATTTGCTGCAGAAATAATTATAAATATTTCAGAATCAAAAATGAATGGCTTTTGGTTTATTAGCTATTTTGAACCTTATATAGTTAAGTCAGTAGATCACGAATTGATCAAGTAGGTGTGGTGCCTATGACTCAAAAGGGTAGGGTGCTGGTCCCATATGCCAGAGGTGGCAGGTTCAAACCCAGCTCTAGCCAAAAACAAAAAGAAAAAGAAATTGATCAAGTAAATATACTTGAATATGACTGTTCAGTGGTTTGTTCTCTGTTCAGAAAGTTATATTTGAAAAGTAATAATTTTCATTTATTGGAAACTATCATATAAACAATTACACAATATTTTTGTAATTTCATAATACGTATATGTATAATTTCACAAATATGTTCATTTATACTGTTATAGAGTGAGATAAGGACCACCTACTCAAATTAAAAGTTCGAAAGGAGTCTTATTTACCACGGAGCTGTCTCAGCAAACTCTGAGGCAGACTAAGTGAGAGAGCATTGAGGGGTCTGAAGTTGGGGATTTTCTAGTCTGAAAGTTAGCAAAGGGACAAACAGGTGGGCTAAAAGTTGGCAAAAGAAGCAAAAAGCAAGTGTGGGATCAAGATGACCCCTTTTAGAGAAGTGAACATTGCAATTTAATGGATTAACAAATAGGTAACATAAAGGTCACGTAAAGCAGATTTGGCAACACATGAAGCAGATCTGGCAATTAGTGAATAAGTAAAACAATTTGTCATAGCACTTAGCTTGTTAACTCTCATCATGACAGTGCTTGGCCCATTAGTTCTTATCTTGTTCTGTTCCTGCCTGATCTGGACCGATCTAAGAGTAATGGTGCCTGTCATCATTTCAGAATTATGGTATTCTCATCTTTTATCCTGGTGCAAGCCGGGTGGCGGGGCAGTATCCCCTGGTGCAAGCCAATGGTGGGCGGTATCCATCTTATGGGGGTGATGAAGCTGCTGGCACCCATCTCAATATAGTATTACACAATTCAGTTATACATTGTTGTACAATATTATCAATTATATAGTATTAATGTCTTAAAAAACCCTGTTGGTGGGGTATTATTATTTCCATTTATAGATAAAGAGGAAATAGCCCTAGACAGTTTTGAGTAACCTGATCAGTTAGCTCAAGAGGAGGGAAGTTTGGATTTAGGGTACATTTAAATTTAGTTTGTCTAACTATGTATGCTTTTTCCAGTGCCTCTCTAGTTTTAACCTAATTTTTAAATTTGTATGTAATATTAATTCAAAAATAAATGCTAATAGTAATTTTAAGGACTTTTTCTTCCCCAAGCCTCTTGTCAGAAGTAAATGATATTTACGTATACTGTTTTTTATAGTGTTTAGGATCATTATTTACTGCTTTGTTTTAAAATTTTTTCAAGACAGAGTCTTACTTTGTTTACCTGGATAGAGTGCTGTGGCATCATAACTCATTGCAGCCTCAAACTCTTGGGCTTGAGCGATCATCTTGTCTCAGTTTTTCTATTTTTAGTAGAGACAGGGGTCTCACTCCTGCTGAGGCTAGTCTTGAACTTGTGAGCTCAAGCAATGCACTTACCTTGCCTCCCAGCGTGCTAGTATTACACCCGTGAGCTGCCTTGCCTATCTTTTATTTACTGCTTATTAACCAGGGATTTTAACCAGGGATATTACCAGAGTAATATTTCGACTAAGTACTAATTAGTTCTAAAATTGAGGAACAGAGATATCTTCTTGTCTTAGTCGCATTTGGTTTACTAACTGTGTAGCATTAAGAAAGATGTCAAGTCCCTGAATTTGAATTTCTGAAAGAACATTTGCAAGCTACACTTATGAACTACATAGCTACTGCCTATTACTTTGAGCTCTAATTTTGCTGTAATGAGTTAGTCCTGCCAAGAAACAATGAGAAATATGCAGAGGCTGTCCTTTTTTATGCAGTCTTTCTCCTTTCCCTGCCAGGCTCCAGAACTCTAGCTGACATCATATATTGATGTTGAATGATACTGTGCTTCTGTGAATGGAACTTTACAGAATGGAATGGAAGAATTTTTTTTTAAGCTATAAATGAAAAGCTGCTTCCTGGAGTTTGTTAAAGAATGGAATGTCCCATAAAAATGTGATCCTACCAGAGCTCAAATTGAGTTATTCCAAAAGTAATGCCCAATTTCTTCTTTAGCTCACTCCCCTGTTTTGTCATTAGAATGTATCATACATGAGTGTGTACAAGTATATATTATCTGTTATACAGAGGGAAGGAGATATAAAGCTAAGAATGGATCAAGAATAAAACTGATATTAATTAAATTGTCTTTGAAATAAGAGCCATTAGATTTTGAGGAGTACCTAAACACTTTTCCCCAAGTAAAGTGTCACTAATGTTATCCCATTTTATAGGTGAGGAAACTGAAATTTCAGAGATTAAATAAAATAACATGTCCTGGGGCTCACTCTGCTCTACTGAGGAAGAGGTGGGAGCTGGGACCTTGGATCCAGGTCTATCTGTCACCAGGCCTATTCTCTCAACCACTATACTCTCCCGCCTCACAAAATAATGATCTACTTAAGAGATTTGAGTAGTCAGGTGGGGCAGTGTGAGTAGGTAATGGAGAGGAAGGGTTGGTTGAGAGAAACTTAAATGATCAGATTTTTTTTTCTAGTAGCTAGCTATCTTATGAGGATCCAGAGTGTAGGAAAAGGTCTGGCACCAGGAAGTATATTTGGACATTATCTGTGTTTAGATAACCATTCAAATTTCTGGATGAGAGAAATTTGAATGTGTTTATGTAAGAAGAATATATTAAGACTCTGCAGAGAAGAGTGCAAAGGCTAGAGTTCAGGGAATGCTTGAAAAGGGACAAACTAATGACAAAGAGTAGTTTGGCTAAAACTGGAAGGGCTCGGATAGGATGAAATGGGAAGGGAACAGGCTTCCCTATTCTAATTTGCTTCTCTGGGCCTTCTTCTTTCCCCTCTGCTTCCTCTTCTTGGGGCCAGGCACTATTCTGGGCACTAGGGAAATGGCGATGGACAAGTCAGACAAAAATTCCTGCTCTTGTGAAACTTCCTTGTTGGAGAAGACACAATAAACAAAAATATTAAGTCCAATGTGTAGATATTAGATGGTAAATGCTATGGATAAAAATAAAGGAAGCAAGGGCTCTGTAGAGTGGCTGGGGGGAAGTGAGGGAGGGCAGTTGTAAATCTGTAGTTCAAGAAGTCCTTGCTGAGAAGGTGACTCTTGAGTACAGACCTGAAACTCGTAAGGGAGTGAGGCATCCTGCCATGGGGGCAAGGGCCTGGGGAGCCCCAAAGAGGAGTAGCAGGGGCAAAACCCCTTTGTAGGTTATGCCTGCTTAGTAAGAACCAGAAAAACTGAACTGAAAAAAATGCCCTCTGGATTTATGATCTGAGGTTACTCTCTCCCAACCTAAGAGGTCCATGAATTTTCACTTGATGATTTATGTAGCGGGAGACTATTCTAGAAACTTCCACTACCTTCCACTTCCTGAAGGAAAAATTGATATACTATTTTTTTTAGAAAGTAAATTTTTTTTTTTTTTGAGGCAGAGTCTCACTCTGTCATCCCGGCTAGAGTGCAGTGGCATGATCATAGCTCACAGTGACCTCAAACTCCTAGACTAAAGTGATTCTCCTACCTCAGCCTCCCATGTATCTAGCACTAGAGGCTCACGCCATTGTGCCTAGCTAATTTTTCTATTTTTAGTAGGGATGGGGTCTCAGTCTTGATCAGACTGGTCTCAAACTCCTGAGCTCAAGCAATCATCCCTCCTTGTCCTCCCTGAGTACTAGGATTACAGGAATGATCCACCACACCCAGCCTGAAAGCTAATTTTTGGCAGGATATCAGTGAGGAATAATGATTCTAAGAGTCCCAAAGGAATGCCTGGCTGTGGGGAACGAGCAGAGCAAGCCAGAGAAGTAGTGGCAGTGCATCTTCTGCTTCAGTAGCCACAGCATCCATTGCCATGTAGTTGTAGAGTAAGTATTCTGCTGGTCACAGAAGTCTGATTAAAGAAGGATGTTGCTTCCTTTCTGTCCCATAGGCTACTTTTCATTTGTAGGAATAAATAGGTGTCTTAATTTTCTGAATGTGATTCTGTGTATATGGGATTTCTGTGTTTTCCAGCTCCAACTTTGTGATTACCTGAAATTTGAACATAGACCATTAAGAACTTCTGGTGTAGGCCCATAGTTGGCAACAAATCATGTAAATTTAAGGTCTGACAATTAAGTTCATGAACTTACCTTTAAAAGGGGGCTACATACCTCATTGCTGATTGCTGAATATCATTACTGTCACACTCCCTTTGAGAAACTAGGCACCAACACCAGTACCCTCCAAATCAAGTTTGGAACTCTTTTTCTGGTCTGGCCATCAGAGCTGTTGTTAAATTACCTATGATGTCCTGGATGTCATCAAAATGTCTTCCTTTCAATATTTCCTTTATCTTTAAGCAAGGAAGAAAGTCATTGGGGCCAGATCAGATAAGTAAGGAGGGTGTTCCAATACAATTATTTGTTTACTGGCTAAAAACTCCCTCACAGACAGTGCCGTGTGAACTGATGCATTGTTGTGATGCAAGAGTCATGAGTTGGCAAAAAGTTCAGGTTGTTCTTTTCCAGCTTTTTCACGCAGCCTTTTTAGCACTTCTAGATAGTAAAGTTGGTTAACTGTCAGTTGGTACAAAGTCATAATGAATAATCCCTCTAGCATCAAAAAAGGTTAACAACATCGTTCTTACTCTTGTTTTGGATTGACGGAACTTTTTTGGTCATGGAGAATTGACTGACTTCCATTGTACGCTTTGACCCTTTGTTTCAGGGTTATATTGGTATGGCCCATGTTTTACCACCAGTGATAACATGGCCCAAAACATCATCTTGCCTCTCCAAAAGGTCTTGGTAAACTTTGACTCTCTGTTGCTTTTGTTCATTAGTGAGCTCCTTCAGGACCATTTTTGTATGTACCTTTCTCATGCAAACATTTTCCTGTTTCTCTATTGATGTTTACTCCATGTGCTATGCCTTTTCACAGTCAGCTGACAATTTAGATGCACAATTTAATGAACTTGTGCAGTGTTTTCATTGGTTCTGTTCCTTACTGGCTTCCTTGACACTCTCTTCATCAGTTTCTCCCCTCAGAAAAACATTTAATACATTTGTACACTGCCATTTTCTTCATGGCATTATCCCCATAAACTTGAACTACGTGTCCCTTACTTCCTCTTTTGCCAAGTTTAATAAGAAATTTAATGTTTTCTCGTTGTTCTAATTCAAGCTCCAATCTTCTTGCAATGACACACGAAAACATGCAACAGCAATAATGAACGCCACTTGGCAAGACACTGCCACACATCCACATGAACACAGCTGTGAGATACTGATATACCAAGGTTATGAAGCCTTACTGAACTGTTTATATAGCGCTACCAAAGTAAGTGCATGTGGGAAGTTCACAAACTTAATTAGTATGTGTCAGGCATTTACCATTTCTCACTAGTGATACCCTCCAATTCCTTTCTTGCTCTGTTTTTTGTCTGTTTTTTCCCCTTAAGCCTTTTTTCCCCCTTCCCTATTTACTTTTTGCCTGTGGTGATACCTATAATTTAAGTATCCTAACATTATTTTGGGAGTGCCTCAGTAATTGTGACCTAAAAGAGCTGTAGTTATTTTCTAAATATCTGACAGAAACAATATCTGTAAAGTACTTTTGGTTCTTTGGTGAAAAGGAGAAATATAAAGAAGGAGCTCGGTTTTTTTGTTGTTTGTTTTTCTTTTTTGAGACAGAGTCTTAAGCTATCACCCTAGGTAGAGTGCTGTGGCATCACAGCTCAGAGCAACCTCAGACTATTGGACTGAGGCAATTCTCTTGCCTCAGCCACCCAAGTAGCTGGGACTACAGGTGCCTGCTACAATGCCTGGCTATTTTTTTTGTTGCTGTTGCCATTGTTGTTTTAGCTGGCCCAGGCTGGGTTCTAACCTGCCAGTCTCAGTGTATGTGGCTGGTGGCTGGTGCCCTACCCACTGAGCAACAGGTACTACCTAAGGAGCTGGTTTTTAGAAATTTACTTAGTCTGTAGTTTAAAATTTGTATACCAATGATTTTAACAAAGAAAAATACTTGTTTGCCCTTTAGGGGGGTGGATGTGCCACAGAGATAGAATAATCAGTGTATTTTCTCAGAAATGCTTTTTATTTCCTCCGTAACTTTAGCTAAAGAACTAGATATATGTTTTGGAATAATTGCAGATTAATTTCATTGTCACTTCTATAAAGAGGTTGTCTTATTGATACAGTTATAAGTAATGGTTTTCTACTATTACATTTTCTTGATCTTAATATGAATTTGAATTTGATACGGTAATGAATAATCTTCAATTTATTATATTTAAGATATACTTGCTTTTCTCTCAGACTTTTTCTTTTCTATTTTCTGAAAAGCTTAAAATCTGTAAGAAACCTTTATTTCTCCTTTCTTCCTTCTCTCATCATTTTCATTATTACTCTAAGATGGGCTTCCTCCCTCTCTCAGATCCTAATCTCTCTCCCATTCACCCCTAGTGTGACTTCATTAGGCTTCATTGGCCTTTTACCTGGTTACCCTTCCCAACCCAGCATTTTTCCACATTGACACTAATCTTATAAACCATATCTGGTCATGGACTACTTTGCTGTTTGTATCTTTTTATTTATAGCATGAATTCTCTGCCTGAACACATTTCTTTTTCATTAGATGTTATGCCTCTTCTCTTGAAATATGTTACATCTCCTTTATTGAGAATTCTGTGTTGTCTCTGTATTTCCACTAGTGAAGAAAATCTTGTTTTATCTTTGCTTTCTTTTTTTTTTTTTTTTTTTGAGACAGAGCCTCAAGCTGTCCCCCTGGGGGGGGCATCACAGCTCACAGCAACCTCCTCCAACTCCTGGCTCAAGCGAGTCTCTTGCCTCAGCCTCCCAAGTAGCTGGGACCACAGGCGCCCACCACAATGCCTGGCTATTTTTTGGTTGCAGCCATCATTGTTGTTTGGCGGGCCTGGGTTGGATTCGAACCTGCCACCTTAGGTGTATGTGGCTGGCACCTTAGCCACTTGAGCCACAGGTGCTGAGCCTTTATCTTTGCTTTCAATATTTATATGAGAAAAGCAGTAGTTTTTAATTATGGAGCACATTAGAATATGGAATTTTCTTTTTAAACTCCATGTCCATCCTTCTTCCTTTCTCCATTCAAACTTAACTGGGTAGTAGCTTGACACAGGTTTGCCAGGACTCAACCTAGCATACCAGATTACTAACTGTGGTAATTTTTGTAAACATTTATTTGTGCAAACAAGGGCAAAGTCTCTAGCATTTATTATCCAACCTTCCTATAGCCCTCTGAAGAAGAGATTCTTCTTATTTGAGAGATGAAAAATGAGACCCAGACAGATTGGCCTTCAGTTGCTAGCCAGTAAATTTGTGTTGAGTGAATTAGTACACCATCTTTCCTGATTCTATGTATTTATGTACATGTTTTTCAAAGATAAGTGTGTGTGTGTTCATGTTATGTATTTTAAAGGGTCACAATTGCAGTAAGCTCCTTTAAAAAGTGGGAGAACTAGACAAGCTGGGGTCTTAAATGTTCAGGAAATGAGCCTAAAGGTAGAGAAGGAATTTGGCATCCTGTAAGTTAAGAGCAAGAGGCATTAATTTGGAGTTGAAGTTAGAAGAAATATCAGTTGTATAGGAATGAGCAGTGATTTTAAAAATATAGATTCTTGGTCTCCATCTCCTTAGATGACTGAATGGAGTTGAAGTGAGGCTTGGGATTTGTACTTTCACAAAGATTTGGAGATGTTTCAGATGAATAGCTAGCTGGGCTTTAAAGCTTGTATGTAGCTGACCAAAATTAAAGACTAACAAAGGGAATTCTAGACAATTTTGGCTGTAAAACTAAGAGGGATCAGGAAATAGGCTTAAAGTGTTAGAAAGAACATTTTCAAGCCAAATTTGTCATCTTGACAGGAGAGACAGCCAAAAAGAACTGTGTCTACTATACAGTTTCAGAGGAAGAGTGATTTTGTCCTAATTGGGTGTTGGGGTAGGGATAGAGGACTGAAAGTCTTTACAGAAACAAAGCTGATCTATATCTGTCGTCCTACTAGTAGCTTATCTCCTTGTTTTTAGTTTGGTACTCACTTATTCATGAATTACTGAATAAATATCTAGTATTCACCCACCATGTAGGGAAAAGGCATCAGAGAGAACAGAGGAATAGCATAATGGAATAAAGAAGACTCTTGGTTAATAAATCCCTTGAATGATTGCAACAAAAGAGGCCATTGGTAAACTGTGGACACCTTCCGTTTTCTCCTATGGGAAATGTTGCCATAAGGGTCTCACAGAAAAGTGATGTCAGGAAGAATAAGCACGCTTATTGAAATTGTGTTTTAAATAAAGGTGACCATCTGCTCGCTCAGGCAAAATGGCAAGCTTCCTTTATTTGCTGTTGGTTTATATAGGCAATCTTGTGCGTGCGCACTATACAGCAATGACCTCAAATACTCATTATAATCCCTCTGCACATGCGCATTGGACATCAATGACGTCATTAATCCATTTAAACGGCTCATGACCACCCCCTCACCTCCCCACCCCCCTAAGTAGCTCCTCCCTGGTAATCTGATAATTCACCCGACATACACCTTTAAGCATAATCTTTTCAACATAACCCAGTTTAGCATAATTTAATGAAGAACAGTTGTCAGTTATTACTTTCTTTGTTCTTATCTGATGAAGCCTGAGGCTATGGGGAAACAGACTATTTGAATGTCTGTTCTATTGACCATGCCATTTGGAGGCAGTTACTTCGAATCCTTAAGCAAAGCATAGAGAAACTTCTTGAGCATACAAGAATTTGTGTGCAAACCTCTGCTCCCATGTAGGCTTTAAGTCAGGTAGTTTTTGCTGGAATCTTTTATAAGGAATTCTCAAGCTGGACTTCTCAAAAGCCTTTCATAGGCCTTATAAAGTCAACCTTAAGTCCTTTACGCAGTCTGGAAATGTTATTCCAGCCAAAGCCTTGGTCATGTTAAGCCCTCAACTAACCTAGCCACATGGGATTCTGCCTCAGTTTCTTACAAGCATCCCTGCACAAAGTCTTTGCCCTTTCTAGCCAAGAGTGGCAAAAAGAGAAGTAGACAATAGTTGATCCCATTTGTCTTAAAAGATGTTTAAATTTAAGTTTTGATTCACGGTGTATAATGGTATAATGAAGACAGATTTTTATTTAAAGAGGAAATGGTCCTAACCAATGAAATAAATGTTGACCTCCGTAAGAAATCTCTTTTCATGTTTGTGATTGGTAAGCCTTCCTGTTTTCTTAAAGAACAATGTGTAACGAACGATCAGACAGTTTTTGTATGTAAATCAACTATCAGACCTTAGCTGTTTAAATTAGATGGTATACGTATCTCTTAGGTTTCCAGAGGAAAGTGTTAAAATTGAATTTGTTTTATCTGTGCAAATAACATTATGTATCAAAAACAAGTTTTTAAATTTTATATTTAAATTTTAAGACTTGGTGCCTGTGGCTTAAGTGGCTAAGGCACCAGCCACATAAACCTAAGGTGGCAGGTTTGAATCCAGCCTGGACCTGCCAAACAACAATGATGGCTGCAACCAAAAAATAGCCGGGTGTTGTGGCGGGTGCCTGTGGTCCCAGCTACTTGGGAGGTAGAGGCAGGAGACTTGCTTGAGCCCAGGAGTTGGAGGTTGCTGTGAGCTGTGATGCCATGGCACTCTACCCAGGGGGACAGCTTGAGGCTCTGCCTCAAAAAAAAGATAAATAAAAAAAAAAAATTTAATTGTGTGTGTATTTATATATATATATATATATTTTTTTTTTTTTTTTTTTTGGAGACAGACTCTCACTTTGTTGTCTTGGGTAGCATGCAGTGGAATCATCATAACTCACAGCAAACTCAGTCTCTTTTAGGCTTCCATGATCCTCTTGTGTCAGCTTCCCTAGTAGCTGGGACTACAGGTGCCACAAGGCCAGGCTAGTTTTTCTATTTTTAGTAAAGACAGTGTCTCACTCTTGCTCAGGCTGGTAAATATTAACTATTTGAATGAGTGCCATTATAAGCAAAATCACTTCATGAAAATAAGTTTATGGGATTGGGGAAGGGAGTGGTGGTGCTTAATTACTTTGGAAATCATAATTTCATAATGGGGCATTCTGTTCTTCATTAGTAATGGAAAGGAAAAAATATGTGGGAGAAAAGTATAGAATTCATGAGATAACGGCTAGCCAGGTAGACATTGACAATGTAAAGAACTATCTTCTCTAACAGTGGTTCTCAACCTTCCTAATACCACAGCCCCTTTAATCCAGTTCCTGTGGGTCGCAACCCACAGATTGAGAACCGCTGTTCTATAACATGCTGCTGTACCTGTAAATTAAAAGGTTGGGGTTTTTTTCTTTAGTTTTTATTGTTTTTTTTAAACTTCAGGTTAATATGAGGGTACATACAATTAGGTTACATTATTTACGTTTTATAAGGTAAAGTCCAGAGTCTGAGTTGAAGTTGTGTTCTTCACCCCGGAAGTGTTCCATATACCCCTACGTTATACCCAATGGGTGGGAACGTACCAACCTCCCATGCCCACCTTCCTGGTTCTTGAATTTAATTGTGTTTTCTTCTCATGTAGAAATTAAAAGTTATTAAGTTGGTAGTGGTACTTTTTTCCCCCCCAGAAGGTGAGTAACGCTAAATTTCAAAGCAGTAGTCTCCTGCACATTCCTGTTCAACCCTAATCCCACCCTCCACTCCAGTGGTAACTGTGTGTGTAGGTGTGTGTGTGTGTCTACTAGTATCGATGAAGATACACTATGTACCGTACTGCCTCAGGCATCAAAGGAGGTAGAAGCAGTATAGGAACAGAATCCATACCAGGAAATTCCAAGCTAGAAAGGAATATGAAGCCAAGACATAAGTGGTGAATTAATTTTCTGGGAAGACAGTGCATCAGTGAGCCATGAAGAATGCTTAGCACTAGCTCAGCAGAAGAGCCCACTTAAGGGAGGGAGAACAGTGTGAGCAAAAGCCCAGAGCTGTGCACAAAACAGTTATTGTCCTGGTTTGGGCTGGTGAGGAGAATATAGAGACTGAGTTGGAGTTTGCAATCATTTATCAGTCAGGGATCCTCAAACTTTTTAAACAGGAGGCCAGTTCACTGTCCCTCAGACCATTGGAGGGCCGGACTACAGGCCCCGGGACGAGTCGGCTCCTAAGCAGGACGGGCAAGGGCAGCAAAAACACTGGCAGGCCAGATAAATGTCCTTGGTAGGCTGCATGTGGCCCACAGGCCATAGTTTGAGGATGCCTGATTTATCTGGTTCCTGATTTAATTTTTCTAGTAGTTGACTTTTAGAACTCTAGATAATAACCTTGAATACTTACTACTTGATTTTTCAACTTCGGTATTGATTGACTCGTGGGTATGAAAAATGTTAGTGCTTTTTTCTTTCTTTCTTTTTTTTTTTTTGAGACGGAGCCTCAAGCTCTCCCCCTGGGTAGAGTGCCATGGCATCACAGCTCATAGCAACCTCCAACTCCTGGGCTCAAGCGAGTCTCCTGCCTCCGCCTCCCAAGTAGCTGGGAACACAGGCGCCCGCCAGAAC
>CAUYQV010093435.1:0-33754 GCA_963574575.1 Galagoides demidoff | reverse complement strand
AAAAACATACCGCGCTCATGGCTGGGAAGAATCGACATTGTCAAAATGTCCATACTACTCAAAGCAATAAATAATTTTAGTGCAATCCCTATTAAAGCCCCACTGTCATACCTTAATGATCTCAAAAAAATCATACTCTGGTTTACAAGGAATCAGAGAAAACCTCAAATAGCCAAGACGTTACTCAGAAATAAAAACAAAGCAGGAGGAATCACGCTACCAGACCTCAGACTAGACTATAAATTAATAGTGATCAAAACTGCATGGTACTGGCACAAAGACAGAGAGGTAGATGCATGGAACAGAACAGAGAACCAAGAGGTGAACCCAGCTACTTACCATTATCTGATCTTTGACAAGCCAATTAAAAACAGTGCGTGGAGAAAAGATTCCCTATTTAACAAATGGTGCTGGGTGAACTGGCTGGTGGCCTGTAGGAGATTGAAACTAGACCCAAACCTTTCAACATTGACTAAGATAGACTCTCACGGGATTAAAGATTTAAATTTAAGACATGAAGCTATAAAAGTAGTAGAAGAAAGTGTAGGGAAAACACTTGAAGAAATTGGCTTGGGCGAAAATTTTATGAGGAGGACCCCTCGGGCAATTGAAGCAACATCAAAAATACACTACTGGGACCTGATCAAAACAAAAAGCTTCTGCAAAACCAAGAACACAGTAAGTATAGCAAGCAGACAACCCTTAAAATGGGAGAAGATATTTGCAGGTTATGTCTCTGATAAAGTTTTAATAACAGAATCCACAGAGAACTAGCAAAGTATCCCAAGAATGGAAGAAAAAGTATCCAATGTACTCAGCCCTACTATCAAACTAATTTATAGCTTTCATAGGAAAACTATAACCCAATTTTAGCCCAGGAATATGGGGAGAGGGGAGAGGGAGGGAAGGAGGGCGGGGAGGGTGATTAGTGGAAGGGCGCCTATAGTTCACCCTATTAGGGTACATGTGAATCTCTCTAAATGTAGACTATAAATGTCTTAACACAGTAACTAAGAAAAAGACATGAAGGCTATGTTAACCAGATGAATGAAAGTATTTCAAATCGTATACAGAAACAATACACTGTACCCCATGATAGTATTAATGTACACTGCTATGATTTAATAAAAGAAATGAAGAGAAAAAGAAAGAAAATCCAAGCGTATTAGCAAGAAACGAACAAGTGATCCCATCTCAGGGTGGGCAAGGGACTTAAAGAGAAACTTCTCTGAAGAAGACAGGCACATGGCATACAGAAAAATGAAAAAATGCTCCTTATCATTAATCATCAGAGAAATGCAAATCAAAACTACTTTGAGATATTATCTAACTCCAGTAAGATTAGCCCACATCACAAAATCTCAAAACCAGAGACGCTGGCGTGGATGTGGCGAAAGGGGAAGACTTCTACACTGCTGGTGGCAATGCAAGCTAATATATCCCTTTGGGAAAGGTGTTTGGAGAACACTTAGAGAACTAAAAATAGACCTGCCATTTGATCCTGCAATTCCTCTACTAGGTATATATCCAGAAGACCAAAACTCGCATTACAACAAAGATATTTGTACCAGAATGTTTATTGCAGCCCAATTCATAATTGCTAAGTCATGGAAGAAGCCCAAGTGCCCATTGATCCACAAATGGATCAATAAATTGTGGTATATGTACACCATGGAATGTTATGCCATCCTAAAGAAAGATGGAGACTTTGCCTCCTTCATGTTTACATGGATGAAGCTGGAACCTATTCTTCTTAGCAAAGTATCTCAAGAATGGGAGAAAAAGTATCCAATCTATTCAGCCCTACTATGAAACTAATTTATAGCTTTCATACCAAAACTATAGCCTAATTATAGACCAAGAATATGGGGATGAGAGAGGGCAGGGGATGGGGGAGGATGGGTGGAGGGAGGGTGATTGGTGGGACCACACCTACGGTCCATCTTACAAGGGTACATGTGAATCTTTCTAAATGTAGACTATAAATGTCTTAACACAATATCTAAGAAAATGCCATGACGGCTATATTAATCAGTTTGGTGAAAATATTTCAAATTGTATGTAAAACCAGCACACTGTACCCAATGACTGCATTCATGTACACAGGTATGATTTAATAAAAATAAAAATCTATTTTCTTAAAAAAAAAAGACATAAGGAAAAAACTGTATTTAACTTGCAATACTTAAGTCACATTTGCCCTCTGCAATTACAGGAGATGTTCAAATGTGATTTGTAGTTATCTTATGTTCTCAGATATATTGAGTATTACAATTGTAATATAGTTTAGGTTTTTCCTTCATTAAAATGTGCATCCATTTGCGGGGGACCCTCTGGTGAGTTTGTGTGTCTGTGGGAGGACAGTTATTCAGATGTTCTCGGGTAGGGGGGAAAAGGATGGAACCTTCCTCTCTGTTCTGCATCAGGAAGGAGAAACTGTGATCAACATTATCAGTGTGGGAACAACAGACTTCAGGTTCAGGAGCTAGACTTAGCCTGCAGACCTGAGTCATCATTTTCTTATCCTAATTCCTGGGAAGCCTCATAGACTTTCCCTTGGAAAGACCTGAGGGGACAGTCCTTGCAGATGCCTGAGGCCTTCAATCTTTGTGGGGACCTGGCTAATGCAGATGTTGGCAACGGCTGTGCATTTCGAAGTGCGTGTCGCATAACTCAGCCTCCAGCCTTGACCTTCCCTGTTGATAAGGAGGGTTAGGGGGCTGGTCCTCAGGTTCTATTTCTCCTCGCACCTACATAGTCAGGTGGCATCCCCTGATTGATGCAGCACTGTGGCTCATCATCAGCACATGACACGGGGCAGCCACTTCAGTTGCTCCTCAGCAAAGTGTGTGTCCTGATCACATTGGCCTTGAGGGACAGGAGGTTGAGCCCCACAGGGCCCTGGCACAGCTGCCACACACCTGCCCATCACCCTCTTCCAAATTCTTTCATGTCTCAACTTGGATAGTTTTCCTACTAGGTGAATTAGTATCCTTTGGAATTCTCTAGAATCTATTCTGAAAATAAAGCTCACCCAAGCCCTGGGAGCACACCTCCACCTTCCTCCCTGGCCAGAGGATGTACCGGCCTCCACAGAGGAAGAAGTATCTCCCCACAGCCGGGGTCACTTTCAGGTCTGCTCTGCAATATGTCAATCTTGGCATCCAGAAAGCAGACCTCAAAGCATATCCATATGGTGCTGAATAGAGAGTGACATTACTGCACCGGGCCCACATCTGCCACAGTGTCCTCTCTTCTGGATTTTTTTTTTTTTTTTTTGGCCAGGGCTGGGTTTGAACTGGCCACCTCTGGCATATGGGGCTGGTGCCCTACCCTTTTGAGCCACAGGCACCACCCCTCTTCTGGATTCTTAAGGCCAGGAGTTGAGGACGGGAGAACAAGCTGCCCCTGACCAGTCTACATCAACAACCATGCAGACTATGAGATAAAGTCTCACCTCACGGGGCATCTCAGGAATATTAAAACATTGACTCACCCTAAGTTTGCTTTCAGGCAGTTTCCAGTTCACTGATTCCCAAGAACAGGCCTGTCAGGCTCATTCTCCGATGTTTGAGTATCACAGGAGCCACGTGACTTGGTGTCACACAGCATTTACTACTGTCTACCTGCAAGCCAAGGGCACCCACCTTTCTGTCCCCTGCCTTCAACTGGGCAAAGGAAAGCAGATGTGAGGCACAGTAGCGTCTCCCTCCCAGCACTGCGATCCCAGGCCCAGTGCCACTGAGTCCCCGCTGCTTCCAGTTACCAGCAAAAGCATAAACCCTTCTCCAGGTATAGAATGGAGACAGGCATCAGAGGTCTGGGTGACACCCTTTATCCAAGGCAGGCCAAGCTACCATCCTGCCTGGTGTCCTGCAGGAATCCTGGTGAGGAGGAGGACTCGTAGGACGGAACAGCTCCTGATCAGGTTGTCTGATGGCAAAGGAGAGCTATGCAGGACAAACACCCAAGGCTGGAAAGGTGTGGTCGGGGCCAGAGAGCAGAGATAAGGAGAGCACCAAGTGAGGGCTCAGGAAGGGCAGGGGAGAGTAAGAGACGGAGAGACAGAGGAAGAGAGAACGAGGGAAACAGAGCCTCAGAGAACTTGAGGGACAGAGACAAGGCGCTCTCCCTGAGAGACACGTGTCCTGCCTCCCCACCTGCATTCTAAGTCAGAGGGCCCTGTGGCATTTAATGCAATCCCCAGGACCCAGCCCTCTAAGGGGACAGTGCCCCTCCTTCCTCTGGGCCTTCCCAGACCCATTCAGATCCTGGGTATGTTGTTGCTCCTGCACCTTCGTGGACAATCCACTGGGGCAGGGAGGAGCTCATCCCACTTAACTACTGACTCGCCCAGGAGCCTCAGCTACCCAATAGGGGCCACACTGATGCATTCCAAGCAGGGTCCCCTCCCCAGACCCTGCCATGGGCCATGCCATTGGGAGCGCCTCCACAGCACGACCCTGTCTGATGCACTCGGTGAATGTTGGGGAGCCCCACCTGGACCCAGCAGCATCTCAGCAATTGTCACTTGAGGCAGAAGAAGACTCAGAGAACACATGTCAAGAAAATATTCAGTAATCAGGATGGCATCAGCTAGTGATGGGGACATTACCCTGTTTGTCCCTTCCTCCTCCAGCTCTGGGAGCCAAGTAAGATGTTTTGAATGGAGGAGAGGACCTTATGGCCCATCAGCCAAAGCGTTTGTTTCTATGCAAAAAGCAAACCACAAAATCACTGAGGGTTAAACAGGGAAGAGATGAGGTGCCCAAGAGAAGGGCCCAGGGCCTCTTCCTTACCTGTACTGAGCAGCAGTGCCAAGATGAAGGCTCTGAAAACCCCCATGCTCAGCAGGAGGAGGCAGCAGCCTCTGCAGTGTGCTCAGCTCTGCTGGCCTGGGGCTATATAGAGACACTTCTGAACCCTGGCTCCTCCCTCCCAGGTGCAGCCAAGGCTGGCCCAGCTGCAGGCTCTCAGGGTGCTGCAGCATTGCCTCGGTGATCTGGGGGGTGGGGTGAGCTTAATGCCAACTAACCCTTATCTTCTCAGCCAGGTTCTGGGTCCTTGTCACCTGGCTTGAGATACAATGGCCATGCGCTCTTTCTCTTTCCTTGTCCAGGTGGTCTCAGATGAACACTCTCAGGTTGGGCACAGGCCAACATGACCTGTAGTTAGAGCAGCTCTCCTTCCTGTCTTAAGGTAACTCCCAGCACAGTTAGCTTTATTACTTTACACAATCACAACAGCTGGCAGCCCCTCCGGTATTGGTGATCTTCTGTTGGGCAGGGTATTCTCCTGTTGATCTCAGCGGGGAGGTTTGGACCTCTACCTTTATGTGATGAAATTTTTCCCCTCTTTTGCAGAAAGCTTATTGTCCTTCCTGGTAAATACCCACTTTATTTTAGGTCTGTGCATGGGTTACTTTGCCCTGCACTAAATTAGGGCTTGCCTTAATTTGCTTTTGTGTATTTGGCTTTAAACACAAGCACACACATATTAGCTCTTCCCACCAGACTATTTTGTGGGATGCCATCTGATAACGTGTTCAGATATTACAGAGATTATTCAATCAGTTTTTCTTAAAAGGAAACTAGAAGGGTATAGCTATGACATCATATTCTCCAGATAATATGTGAATATTTTATGAAAACTTGATGTTAAAACAAAACATTTAGAACTCAAAGATTCCTTCAAAGGCCAACAAACAGACACACACACACACAGAGCTATGTACAGTGGGTGCCAAAAAATATATGATATATGCACATTTTCATAAATGAAAAAACGGGCCATGCACAGTGGCTCACATCTATAATCTTAGCATTCTAAGAGGTGATGGTGGGTGGACTGATAGAGCACACTTGCTTGAGAGTAGCCTGAGTAAGAGCAAGACCCCATGTCTAAAAAACA
This sequence comes from Galagoides demidoff, assembly GCA_963574575.1. Taxonomy (NCBI): domain Eukaryota; kingdom Metazoa; phylum Chordata; class Mammalia; order Primates; family Galagidae; genus Galagoides; species Galagoides demidoff. Next base: position 27,844 of record CAUYQV010093435.1, on the reverse strand, counting down.
GATCTGTGTCATGGCAAGTACCTATAGCCCCAGCTACTCAGGAGACTGATGAAGTAGGACCCCATGAGACCCAGAGCTTGAGGTTGCTGTGAACTATGATACCAGAGCACTCTACTGGGAGCAGGAAAGTGAGACTCTGTCTCAAAAATAAAACAAAACAAAACAAAAGGCAAAATTGAAAAACTGTATTAAAATTGTAATACTCAAGTCACATGTGACCTCTGCATTGAAAGGAGGTGCACAAATGTGATTTGTACTCACGTTATCAGACATACTGAGTTTTATAATCGTAATGTAGTTCAGTTTTTTCCTTTATTAAAACGTATATGCATTTTGGGGGGACCTTCTGGTGTGTTTGTGTGTGTGTCGTGTGTCTGTGTGAGAGTATTTTTTTTTTTTACAGAGTCTTGCTCTGTCACCCAAAGTGGAGTGCACTGGTGTAATCACAGTTCCCTGCAGCCTTCAATTCTTGGGCTCAAGCAAGACTCCTAGCTCAGCCTCCCATATAACTAGGTAGGAATATAGGCAGCTGCAAGCATGTATAAATACTTTTAAAAAATATTTGTTATAAAGGTGTCTCACTATGTTACCTAGGATGGTCTCCAACTCCTTACATCAAGCAATTCTCTCTCCTTGCCCACCTCCAGATGCTGAAATTACAGGAGTGAGCCACTGTGTTCAGTTACCAACAGATATCGTTTAAAAAAAAAAAAAACGTGACTTTCTTTTTATGTCTTAAAAAAAATAAATGAAATTGTCATATAAAACTACCCCTCCCTATAGTAAAAGGAGTGACACCATACTTATCTTCAAGGGCAGAGAATGGAGTCCAGGAGAACACTGTACAAGGGTCATTAGACTAATTCTTATGTTTTAGGCCTTGCCCGTAATAAAGTCACCTTTTCACAGTTAACTATTCTTTGTCCAATCCAGTATATTGGATAATCAGTATATTGCTAACTGACTTTAACTACTTCAGCCCAAATTGGATTCACAGCTCCTATGATTGCTAACATAAAAGAGCAAGTCCTAAAATTTACCCTGAACTATTTTGTTAGAGAAATAAAGTTACTCCAATGGTTTTTCAAAAGCCACTGAATTTATGTTTTACTAATTCATAATTAAAATTCTAAAGGAAAAGTTATAAGATCTTTATTTATGTGTATGTACATGTGTTTAGATGCGTTCATACATATGTACATATGGACATGTATGATGTGTTACGTTCTGTGCACATAATAAATTGCCATGCATTCAGGCAGAAATTCCTTAAGAAATTGTATTCTGATGGTTTAAATAAATGAGGGCTCATTTAAGAATATATAGTAATTAACCCAAATGTATTTATCATGACAAGTGACTTAAGTAAATCTTTGATAAATTGATTGATTTTAAAATTGTTATGATGATACAATTAGAAATGTCTTGAAAATTGTCAATAAACATTTTTGCCTGGGTATACTGGTCAGATAATTTTATGTTTGCCTCTGAAATATGTTTGAAAATCATAGAGCTATGACCCCAGCCTAAAAGAAACTGATTTTTTAATACAATTCCTTAATAAATAAGATTGACATTGTTGACAATAAAAATAGCTGTGTATTCTAAGTTAACAATAGAACACACATGCGTTTAATTTTAAGTATTACTTAGGTAAACGTGACATTTACAGGCTGTACAATTTGGTTAAATATTTAAAAAGACATGACATGCTGACTAGCTCTGTGTAATAACTCAATGTTCACAGGTCTTCTATGTGTGATTGTTAAAAATAAATAAAGTAGACAGTTATAAATGCAATAAACATTCATAAATATGCTTCTTATGTAATTTGAAACATTAAAATTATGTTTAACTAAAAAATCAATATGAAATGTCAGGATCATTTCCCATAAGATAAAAATTAAATGAAATTTCTGAAGAAATGTAAGGTCATTTTGGCGTCTGAAATTTCATAGAATACTGTAACATATCTAGACCATTACCCACAACAGAAATTTGTTGAAAAAAACAATTTTGCATGAAAAAGAATGTTTTGTGGTAAGCTTTTGTTCATAAAACTTTTGTTATATGTTTGTATCATAAGATAATTTATCATTTCAAAATTTTTAAAAGGTACTAAAAGTAAGGCATCAAGAGGTGTTAAAAAGTCTAAAGAAATTGAGGAAGATTCATAAACATGGGCTTTATGCGGGAAGTTTTATATGAGATTGAGCTGGCTGGGATAAGAGAGAAATTGTTAATCTTTGCAGGAGGAAAGCAAGATGGCTGACTACAGGCAGCTTTCATTAGAAGTTTCCATCCAGGCTCGGTGCCTGTGGCTCAAGCAGCTAAGGCGCCAGCCACATACACCTAAGGTGGCGGGTTCGAATCCAGCCTGGGCCTGCCAAACAACAATAATGGTGGCAACCAAAAAACAGCCAGGCATTGTGGCGGGCACCTATGGTCCCAGCTACTTGGGAGGCTGAGGCAGGAGACTCACTTGAGCCCAGGAGTTGGAGGTTGCTGTGAGCAGTGAAGCCATGGCACTCTACCCAGGGGGTCAGCTTGAGGCTCTGTCTCAAAAAGAAAAAAAAAAAAAAAAGAAGTTTCCATCCAGAAGAAGGCCAATAGTACTGAAGTCCAACTTGGAACAGTTGAAATTAGGGGGGTAGATCATAGGGAGAAGAAATTAAAGCGTGCTGCAACCCCACTGACACAAACTGAGAGGGTGTAGATGAGAAAGAATGGAGAGAATACAGACAGTTACAGAGCAGACCAGAGTCAGAGGAACCCAGAGCTAAACAGAAGACTGAAGGGGGCCCTTTCCCCTACTCGGGGGTTCTCCATGGCCAAAAAACCACAGAATATTACAAATCATCAGAGAGAGCCACAGGGACCAAAGATATAGTTTTTCTGAACCAAAGTACCTTTCCCGTGGTCCCTCCGCTACCTAATAGAATAGTGAGCAATGTTGGCTGTAGTCACCAGGTGCCAGAGCCAGGCCACCCCCTTTTTCTTTGGTGACCAGACAGATTGGCACCTGCTGAAGCCAAACACTGAGGAAATTTGCCATAACAAGACCAGCTCTGCGCTACTACTAGACCCATTCTGCACATTCACCACCACAATGGACCACCAACAAAGTAAAGACACCCAGAACTAAAAGGCAAAGCCTAGCTTCCACCATGGAGCAAGTCATAAATCTAAGCATCTGGACCTCCACAAAACAAGATAGATAGAAATCCACCACACTTACCCATTCTCTCAATAAAAACAAAAGGCTGGAACTCCTCACTGAAGAGGCACAGGTTAGATGACTGGGTAGAAAGCCAAGTATATGCTGCCTTTAGGTAACACCTCTAACCTCCAAGGACAAAACAAGAATCAGAGTGAAGGGTTGAAAAACCATATTTCAGGCCTAGTAAATCTGTCCTCCACAGCTACAGCTCCCCCTATGTCTCCTGAGGTCCACAATTGCCTTGGTGTGCTCCCAGAGCATGACTCCAGGGAGGGTCCCCATGCCCTATACAATTGGATTCTCTTCTTTCCTCCTGCTGTGCTAGGAGAGGCAGACAAAGATATCCTTCTATTCTGAAATCTTTGTCCACTCCTTCTGAACCATTTTTACTTAGAACTGTAACCAAACAAGAATGCCCACAATCAACCCTATTATTCAACATAGTGCCAGAAGTTCAAGCCAATGAAATCAGGCAGGAGAAGGTTATCAAGGGTGTTAGATGGGAACAGAGAGGTCGAGCTCTTGCTCTATGCTGATGAGATAATGGGATACTTAGAAATCCCCAGGGACTCAGCTATGGGCTCCCAGAAGTGATTAAAAAATTCAGTAATGCGTCAGGATATATAGAATCAATGTCCACTAATCAGTAGCCTTCATATATGCCAATAACAATCAAGTTGAGAATAAAATCAAAGACACAATACGTTTCACAGTACCTTCTAAGAAAATGAAATACCTGGGAATATATCTAACAAAGGACATGAAGGACTTCTACAAAGAAAACTATAAAGCCCTGAAAAGAAGCAGAAGACATTAACAAATGGAAGAGCATACCATGCTCATGCCTAGGAAGAAGCAACATTGTATAAATGTCTATAGTGCCCAAAGCTATCTGCAGTTTTAAGGCAATCCCCGTGAATGCACTGACATCATATTTTGAAGAACTTGAAACTTCATTTCATATGGGAATGAGAAAAAACCCAAATAGCCAAAGCAATTCTAAGTAAAAATCAATCTGAACGTACCACATTACCAGGCTTCATGTTACACTACGAGGCTATAGTGTTTCAAAACAGCATGATACTGGTATAAAAACAGAGACATAGACCTCTGGAATAGAATCGAGACCCTAGAGATAAAACCAGCTGCATATAGCATCTCATCTTCAACAAATCAAAAGCAAATGCTAGGGAAAAGAATGCCTATTTAATAAATGGTTCTGGGTAAACTGGTTAGCTACATGTTGAAAACTGAAACTGGATCCACACCTCCAACTACTTACAAAAATTGACTCATGTTGGATGAAAGATCTAAATGTAAGACAAGAAATAAAAAACTCTAGAAGGTGTGAGAAACATTCTTCTTGACCTTATTGGCCTGGGATAAGATTTTATGCAGAAAATTCCATTGGCAATTGAAGCAACACCAAAAATAAACAAAAGGAACACGATCAACTTCAAAACCTTCTGAATATCTAAGGGTACAACAACTAAAGCAAACAGACATCCTTCAGAATGGGAGAAGGTATTTGCATGCTACGAATCTGACAAAGGGCTGATAACTAGACTCTACAGAGAACTCAAACTAATCTACAAGAAAAGAGCAAACAATTCCATTTATCAGTGGGCAAGAGATAAGAACAGAACCTTCTCCAAAAAAGATAGGCAAATGGCCAAAAACACATGAAAAATGCTCAGCATTCCAAATCATCAGAGAAACACAAATCAAAATCACCTTGATATATCGCTTAAACTCAGTGGGAATGGCCCACATCACAAAGGTTCAAACCTGCAGATGCAGATGCTGGTGTGGATGTGGAGAGAAGGGAACACTTCTACGTGGATGGTGGAAATAGCAAATACAGCCTCTATGGAAAGATGTATGGAGAATTTGCAAAGAGCTAAAAGTAGACCTTTCTTTTGATCCCACAAAAGGGGGATCTATCGACCAAGAAGAGAAAAATCATTTTATCATAAAAACATTTGCACTAGGATCTTTATCACAGTTCAATTCACAATTGCCCATATGTAAAACCAACCCAACGCCCATCTACCCACAAATGGATTAATAAACTGTGGTATATGCATACCATCAAATACTATTCAGACATAAGAAAAGAAAGAGACTTTACATCCTTAGTATTTACCTGGAGGGAGTTGAAAAACATTCTTCTTAATAAAGTAGCACAAGACTGGAAAAGAAAACATTCCATGAACTGAATACTAATGTGGAACTAGTAGATGAACAATTAACTACATGCTCACATGAGAGAACAACACCATTAAAAATTGTTGACTTGTTTTTCTAATTACCCTTTGGGGCTGGCAGGGCCCCTAATACAAGAACAGTCTCTGTTCTCCTATATTTAAAACAGCGAGGTATTCAGGAAGTACCAATCTCATCTTGATAAAATTGCAAGAGGTTGTAATTTTTAATTTTAAAATCAGTTTAACAGCCATCTGCATACTGAGATCTATTTAATTTTGCAAGTTTTAAGTTAAAAATGCTATCCTTTTCATTTAAAATTATAATGTCATTTTCTGAGGTAGATGTTTGCTTTTGAAAATTTTCAAACTCATACCTCAGAAGTTCAGCGTGTGCTCTATCTCACGGCACGTGATTTGCAGTCAGACATTTTTGCCTTTTGCTTTTTCTCCCCTGGAGAATTCCTGAGATGATGATGGTCTCCTTCACCTATCTCATCAGGTCCTGTAACTTTTTGTCCTGTTCTAACTCTGCTGTTACAGTCTGATACGGAAATGAACAGACATGCAATGGTTTCCTTCAGTATACCTTAGCTTGTACTCCTAGGGTTCCTTGCCATGTATGAACTGTTCTGTAATTTAAGGATCATCCCTGCTATTACTGAGAGCCGGGCATTCAGGACACTAGGCCCTTGTTTGCATGTGTGTTCCTCTATAACACGCTGTCCACTCAACCTTAGACACATTTTTCCTGGGTCTAATTAAATTCAAGCAGCCTTTTCATCAGGTTTGATGTCCAGCTTATCTAATGATCTTCCCTTAGAAGAAATAGTCATTCTGCAAAAGATTTCTTCATTATTGCTTTTTTTTTTTTTTTGAGCTTTTTGGTATTTGGACTAAGAAAACAAGTATTTAGATTTAGATTTCATCAAGATAATTTTCTATGTAGCTTTTATTTGGGTTTTTATCACTTTGGAAAAGTGAGCTTTCAAAAGGTGGTTTTCATATCAAGGTAACATCAACTATTGCTTTCTAAGTGTTTTGACTGTCCCTCTGGTGAAATGACTGATTTTACAGTGACCTGTGATTATATTCTGATCAAGTATTTGAGCCTTTTAATATGTCTGAAAAATTTTCCCTGAATCTAACTCTAATTTAAGTCCATTTAACCAAGAATTGAGTTGGGACCCTGGCAAACATCTAAAATTAACCTCTCATTTTGTAGAAATATAATTTAGTAGGCTTATTTGATAAACTATATAAGAAATATACAAATAAGTGAGACTAGGTCTTGAAGGAGCTTAGGAAATTTCACCCCATAATATGAGTCCTAGGTGTCAGGGTCCCACCCTGGGGGCAGGGTCTGCTAGGACCTGTAGAACCCAAGTAACAGACTGAAGGAATATAAAGTTAGGAACACATTTAAGTTCTCTATGGATTCTGGTTATACATCATCAGCTTTTAGGGAATAGATAGAATAAGTTGGAGAGAGAGGATATTGTCTCAGAAAAGAAGAATATGAGATATAATAAGGATAATCATTGTATCAAAAATACATATATAGGATTTTAAAAAGGAGACTCAGAAAGTTGTCATTTCAATATTTAAGAATACAAAGTGTGCAAGACATAGAATGAGAGGGTTTTAAGGAGTTAAGTTTCAAGAAAAAGCGAATGCCAAATGCCCCAGAGAAGTCCTCTGAGATGAAGTTGTGACTTGTTCTGGGATGTGGCAGGATGAGTTATTTGTGACCCTTGCTAGAATGATTTTCGTGGAGATTGCCTCAAGTGGTTGAGATTAGAAGTAAATGAGAACAATGGGTTTTAGTCCTTTTTTTTCCTCAAAAAGTTTGACTGATAAAAAAAAATGGAAGAGAAAGATAAGAATAGCTGAAATGGGATGAAAGGTCAATAAAAACTATTTTAAAAATGTAGTTAGACTTGGCATGTGTCTGTGTGTGTGGGAAAGAGAGAAAGAGGAAGGCAGAAAGAAAGGATTAGACATGTTTCTGGGCTGAGGCTGTGTCTCTGACCTTGAAACTGCTGGCCTTCTCAGCCATAGTGCTTCATCTGTGTGAGTGCGGGGATGTGGGGGGCGTGCCATGTGCAGTTTTTACAGGATCTGTGGACTCTGCCCCCTGAATCTGGTAGTACAAAATATCTACACACATTGCCAAAAATCCCTGGGGGTGGGGCAGGGAGGCAAAATTTTTCCTGGTTGAGAAGCACTGGGTTAAGGCGAGAAGAAAGTAAAAGAGATTGAAAATCTGAGAGAGAGAAAGGAAAAAAATAATATAGAATGCTCCCAAGTTCTCAAAGGCTCTGGGATTCAGAACGCAGGTAACAGTGCTTCCTTTGTAAAGGAGAGAAATACCTTCCTCTGACATCAAAATGAGAAGGAGCAAGTGAGCACAGGAGATGCCAGGCCGTTTGCATCTGGGGCCAGAAGAGTGAGAGTGGGGAAGTGTAGGGTAACTTCCATTTCCTTTGAGAGGGAAGGAGAAGAGGTCATGAGGTAATGGCAGTGAGCTGGTAGGAGGATGACAAATGGATATGAGGGGTGATGAAGTCGAAGTGGGCGTGAGAGGGAAAGGCTTCATATGAGAAAGCCTTGAAGAATGTGATTGAAGCCCCACATTTGGAAAGCATGAATTTGAAATAGTCCCAATGTTTTTTTTTTTCTTTTTCTCAACGACCCTACATTGACTTTAAAATAGTCCCAATTTCAATGCATGTATGTTTCCCCTGGGTGCAGAAATGGAAGAAGAGATGGCAATAGTGGGACACAGAGAGCTTCCGAGATGAGGGCATCTCAGGCCATGATCAGCTCAGTGGTTTTCAAGCCAGGGTCAATCAATTAAATCTCTTTTAAAAACATGCATGAGAGTGTTTCTATCCTTATCTCCAAAAGTCTAAACATTTAAGTGAGACTGAGTACTTCACATTTTAAAAGCCATTTGTGTGCTATTTTTACACACTATATCTTTAACCACTTAAAAATAAGATGTTTTTACTGATTGATTTATCGCAGCTCTTCATATATTAAAGAAATTAACCCTACATGACAAGAATTAAAAATGTTTCTCCCAGTTTTCTTTTTATTTTGTCCTCTGAGTTTATCTATGATTTCACACAGGAAGTGTTTTTATTATAATGTATTAAATATATTAATTCATCTTTCTGTGAATCCATAAGAGTTTTGTGATCAACTTAGAAAAGATTTACTCAAACAGATATAATAAAAAAATCATTCTTTTCTGTTTTCCTCTAGAATTTTGTGGTTTTGCTTTTTTATGTTGTTTATATTTGTAGTCCATCTGGGAATTTATTCTTGCCTAAGAAGTAAGCTAGGGATGCAGTTTATTTTTGTTTCAGAAGGCACAGAATGCCTAAATATAATTAACCAAATAGCAGTCTTGTGCCCCACCCCCAACCCCCATGTTAAGTGCTGCTACTTTTTTTTTATAAGATAAATTCATGCAGGTATTATATTTTGGTCTGTTTGTGTTTCCACCATTTGTCCTGTCCATCTGTCTGTTTATGGATATGCATGTGTTGGAGTCCCCATGAGTAACATGTACTATGATAAAGAGCTGCTGGTCAGCCTCAACTCCACATTTCATTATGAGGCCCAGAGAATTTACGTGGTTTGTCAGAGTCTGGGTGTGGTGGCTCACACCTGTAATCCCAGCACTCTGGGAGGCCAAGTCAGGTGGGTCCCTTGAGCTCAGGAGTTTGAGACCAGCCTGAGCAAAAGTGAGACTAGGTCTCTACTCAAAATAGAAACACTAGCAGGGCATGGTGGTGGGTACCTGTAGTCCCAGCTACTCAGGAGGCTGAGACAGAAGGATTGTTTGAGCTCAGGAGTTTGAGGTTCCTGTGAGTTATGATGCCATAGCACTCTACCCAGGGCAACAGAGTGACACCCTGTCTCAACCCCCCACCCCCCTCAAAAAATAAGTGACTTGTCAGAACTGGGTCAGGGTGTGGTGATCAGCTCCCTAGAGCCTGAGACTCACATTTTCTGAGTAATGTGTTCCATTAGTGCCTCATTCACGTCCTGTAGGCCAGATGAGTTTTCCTGTTATGTTGCCATTGGCTACACCTGAGATGAATTAATCATTTCAAGGGCATGTACTTTTTCGAGTCATTTCGGTGGCCAGGTGAGGGAGTCTCTCACCCATGGCTAGTGGAAAGACAAACTGTGCAGAGACTGTGACTGCTGAGCACACGTGAAAGTGCCTTCTTCTGCATGTCGTGTTGCCCCTGCCCACATAGAGAGAGATAAACTCCTAGGGCTTTGTGGAACTGGTTTCTTCCCTCCTCGCTTACTAAAAGGGTGTCCCGTCAGCAAGTTCAGGTATACAGCTGTGGCAAGGGTTGTGATAAAAACATCCCAACTGTGTTGAAATCTTGAGGATGTTTCCTTCATTTTCTCATATACCCACAGCATTTCAGGGATAGCCACAGAATGAGGAGTGTTGCAACGCTGTGCTGGAAATTCAGGCTCATGTTGAAATCTCAGTCAATAACTTTAAGAGAGTGAGATGTGGTGAAATCACGACAGGACACAATAACACTTTCCCTCAGGGGATAGCCATTTAACAGAATAAGGATTCTTTCCAGCTCAGAGAGGAAAGTCAACTTTTTGGATGCTTGACCAAAATCTCCTGTCAGGGGAAACAGGAAAAGGAATATCCCAATTCTCTTCAGCCAAAGACTAAGGCAATAGTCAGAATCAAGGTGTCTTATTTTGGTAAGGCGGTCACCAGTCAATGCTGGAGCTCAGTGCTCAGAAAGGAAGGAAGGAAGGGGCTGAGGGCGGGCAGGAGAGAAGAGGGCAGGAAGGAGGGCGGCTGACCGCAGTGACCAGGTATTGCTAGCAGCCAAAAAGACAGGGCGTCCCACAGTCACCATACACGGGGAGATGGGAAATCATAGCTAAATGCACTTTTGTTTACAAAATTGTCCAAGGAGGTGGCCAACACCTAGAGAATAATTTTTAGTATTTTCTACAATTCTGTCATGACTAAATGGAAAAAAAAGTTACATTTAGCTATAATTTCCCATTTTCTTTATGCATAGTGACTGTTGGGACACCTGTATAATCACCTTTAACCATCAAATCTGCTTTTGAGACTTGTCCTAGGATAAGTGTTATGATGTGTGTTTCCAGTTTTAGCAGTAATGAAAATTAGGGTGTTTTAAAGCTTTTACAATGGGCTAGATACTGTGCTAAGGATGTCACATACATTATCTTTTCTGCCCTCCCAGAAATTTATGAGGTAAGAATTACAAATTTTCTTATTTTATGATGGGAAAACTGAGTTAGTAAGATTTTGATAACTTTTCTAAGGTCATGGGTCAAGCAGAGTAAACTTAAGTAATCTGACTGTGAGGTTATAGAGTTTGGTAGAGAATCCTGTAACATGTTCAAAGTAGTTAAAGTAACAATTTTCAGTGAGAAAAAATTGAGGAAATCCTAACAGGACTTCTATAGAGATGTTAGAAGCATTTTAATAATGACCTGTATCTAAGATATTCTCTTACTCAGAGAAAGAGAATTCTTTAATTCCTACATGAACTGCTGAAGACTGTCCAACTGTACTTCACTTGAAACTTAAAGCATTTAAGTTACATAAAGGAATAATGCACTCATTAATCAAATTTACCAGAACATCTTACCAAAAATGCCATAGTCTTTTTTTCCCTTTAAAATAAACTAGGTTAGATTCTCTGAAGGATGATTGATGTGTGGATGTGCCTAAAGGAGGCTGGATGCTTCAGTGTGGACAGAGGTGAGGTGCTGGGGGAGGGTCGCAGGGTGCAGTTCCCATCAGCAGGAAGAGGCACAAGCCAAACCCAAACAAAGTTGGACAAGCAAAAACATAAAACAAGGGCACACAACCAACGAATGATGCTTGCAAAGGAGAGGTGCAGTAGTCTGAGAGCCTTTCCATAGGGCAGACCTCTGAAACATTTAATGTTTCCATTGTCACCTTAAAGCTACCCAAGGCCTGCTTATGAAATTTAAGAATAACAGAGTTTAAGGAAGAATTAATGTGTTGAAGGATCAGTGTTAAGTAATAGGCCAAATTCTAAATTATGAAATTTAGATAACATCAAATTTCATTATTAGTTAGTGAATAGTCATAGTTTGTTAGACACCACTAATATCTTACAAGACATTAAATCGTTCCACACTTAGAACCACTGTCTGAGGTCAATAGTAGTCACTGGAGGATTGTGGCCACCAAAATAACTAAATAATTTAATACATCTTAATTGAGAACCAGTTCCTAAAATTGGGTAATAAGTGTCTGACATCACTTTGCACAGAGCAGATCTCCTTACATCCTGAGAACTGTGACGACTGGGCTTCATGGACATTGGGGACCCACAGGGTGCTTTCAAAGGAAAATAAATGGCTCTGGAATCTAGGCTGTTCCAGGCTTCATTTATTGGATTGTTATGTTGAAAAAATTAGATTTATTACTGTGTATCCAGAGAGTTGAACTAGGAAGAGAATTAGAAGTTACAAAGAAAAATTTTGCAACTCTTTCTAAGGACATTTTTCCCTCTAATTATACACAGCCCAGCCATGAGATAACCAACCTCTGCAAACCAGAGGTGGCTCTGCCTGTCGCAGTCCTACAGCAGGAGATGGATTTTCACTAAAAAAAAAAAAAAGCTACAGTGAAGAGTCCCTCCATGGGAAGATGTTCAGCTGAATAGTCTCTAATTCTATTTGACTCACAGACCGGGTTTCTGTGAATTCTTGGCAAGTAGGAAAAAGGTGGCAGTGATGTAAGGAAACTAGAGACAGAGGGACATTCTAAACAGCAACCCTCACTTTATGGTTTCAGAAGAGCCCTTAATAATCTATCAGCAAGTCAGATAAATCAGTGAGACTGTTCTCCCAGTGTCTGACTTAATATGTGGGACCAGTTGAGGCAAGACCTTGGCACTCCCCTTATCTCCTGTGTACACTGGCTGCTTATCTGTAAGATGAGAATCTTACTAGTTAGTGCCTCATATGGCTTTGTGCTGTGAGGATTAAATGAGTTATTCATGTAAAATTCTTAACACTGTGCCTTGTACCTGTAATAAATAGTTACCCAAATGCACACGGGAAAGCACAGGCAGGGAGCTATGTGGGTGAGAGGGCTGCTGCGTGCCGGGGTTGTTGTACACGGCACAAAAAGCATGTTTTGTACCCACATGAACATGCCAGGTCCAGAGCATCTGCATGTAATTTTCAGGCATTGCTTAAAACCAGGAAAGAAGAGGGTAGAGATGACTGTCTTCTCTTTTTTTGGATCTGAATGCAAGTATTCATTCAAGTTGGTAAACCCACTTGCATTCTAATCCAAGTGATCCCCCAAACCCTGAAATGAAGGAAAATATTCACATGATACTGAGTTTCTAGGAAGGGAAAAGAAGGTGGAGAGTTTATGAGACACAAGGAACAAATCGCCGTCCAAACTGCAGGGCTACATTTCTGCTCCACTGCTCACCTGTGGAAGGGGGAAGAGAGAGGGAGACCATTGTTTCTATTCTACTTCCTGATTCCAGACCCAACCTGAGAAAGACTTGAAGTCGGTGTATGTCATGTATGTGCATATGTCTGCATGTGTGTGTTCATGTGTGCATGTATCTGCATGTGTGCATGTGTGTGTGCATGTGTGCATGTGTCTGCATGTGTGTGCACATGTGTGTGTGTGCATGGAGGATGGAGAAGAGAGAAGTTTGTCAGTTTGATACAATATTAAGACTGAAAATTTTAATGCCTAAAAATGAGGCAACTGTTCAGTATGTGAAAACCACTGAAAACCCATGGCATCTCTTCCTGATATTTTCGGCGGGGTCTGGCGCAGGAACCCTTCAGGTAGAATGTGAGAGGTAGCAGGAAGGAAGAATACATGCTTTGTCCCTTGTATCCCTAAATACAAAGCATGTCCTTGGGTTGCTACTTTAGCTGTTGGAATTCTCCATTCAAAATCACTTTCCATCAGGATTTTAAAAGCTTTTCTCCCATGTCTTCAAGTCCTCTGGCTTGTTGATAAGAACCTGAACACCAGTGAGATTATTGCTCTTTTGTAAACGACATTTCCCCTTCTCGTGTTTCTTCCAGAACTTTCACTTTACCCTTGATAGGCTTACACTTCACAGGGAGGTGCTGGGCTTTTCTTACTTGCTGGAATATATAACATTAGCAAGTTTGTTTTAGTCACTTTTAACTCCCAGCACCTTGTGCCAGGTGCCTGAGCCCAAACAGGAAGGAGCTCAATAAAGGTTGTTGATTACAGTTTTGGAATGAATTTGTTCTGTGAGGCACACGGACTGCATGGGATCTGAAGAATGTGCCTTTGTTCTCGTAAGTTCTGTCCATTCACCCTGCTCCAATAGCAATAATGAGGTGAATTCTCTCAAGTTGTTTAGCTGGAGTGTTAAGCTCAGCAACCTTAAGAGTTGATAACAGCCTCTGTTCACCTCATAATTTTTATTTTTTTTCTTCTTGGGTCATCTGGTAGCTTTATTTACCTTTTTTGTAATTATTCATTCTGAATAATTGAGTGGTCCTCAGCATAACTAAGCAGTTCTAACCCTGCTTTATGATTAGCTATGAAATTCTTTGCCCAAGCAAAGAAGCATGAGAGAAATAAATTACTTTTTCAAACTTTAAGTGGCTACTTGAACAAGACTCACTGATGAGGGACATGGGATTTTCTTAATTTCACAAATAAATTGTCAGTTTTTAAAAAACAATTTCTACGAGGAACATATAATTTCTAATTTTTTATTCTACTAGAAAATGTTTTAAACAACTATTACCATCTATATTGCCATAATTTCATTAAAATGTTATATTTCCCCCCCTTCCAACTCAAAATATTACCTACAAACAAGGGAAAAACCATGGCATTAAATGTTTTTATTTGCTGTATGTTCTTCTTTATACATTCATTCATTAATTGGTTGATTCATTCTTTCATTTTGTAAAGTCTTGTTTTGTACACAGGAACTGTTCTGTGGGATCACTGACCTGAAAATAAACAAACACAAACAACAAAATGAACAGCTCCCAGGATCTGACTTCCAGGTCCGAGTCCGAATTTTGCATCTTTCTCTGTTCCCTATTTATGGCCTTTGGCCATCCTCTGACATCCAGAGAAATAAAAGACATGCACTTCCTCAGAAAATTATTTCCATCATGACTCAATTTAGTACTAGCAGAAATCCAAGATGCAGAATTATGTTTAGAGATGACATCTTTTCTACCTTTCTTTTAAAAGACCCTATTTCATGGCTAAATAACAGTAATAGGCAAAGAAATATGGGTAGTGATGAAAGCAATGAGGCCACATCTAATTCCTCTGGGATATTTTTCAAGAACATTTTATCCTTTTAAAATATATTACTTGTCTCATTGCCAAGGTCAGCAGTAGGTTGGGTAATCCTCTAGGTATGAACTAACTGTTTCAATGTGACATTGCTTCATGGCAAGATTGGATCACATTTTTCCCTTGCCATGAAGCAGAAACCATTAGATCAGGGTTTTTAATTCTTAGCCCCATCGACATTTGGGGCTGGATAATTCTCTGTTGGAGGGTGCTGGACTGTATGTTGTAGACCTCTAGCAATATCTTCAGCTTCTACCAAGTAGGTGCCAGCAGCAACGGTGCCCCTCCACCCCCAGTTAGAGTCATCAATAATGCCTCCAGAGATTACTAACTAAATGCCCCTGGGGAGCAAATGTTCTTCGTTGTGTTGTGAACCATTGCCCCAGAGTATTGATAATTTAAAATACAGTTTTGTGAAAATATTTGTAGCGTATTATGAATCACAAATAACTGTTTTTTGGCTCATTTGCTTCCAATTTCAGCTTTGTGATGTAGAGGAAATGGGCCTTTAAAGTCCACTGGGAAATTGCTGAAGCAAAGTGATGGAGTAGAGACAACGTTAACTACAGTGCTGGACAGACTCAGATTCTAACCTGCCTCTGTGTGGACTCTGACAGGCTGCTGATGGCACGGCCTCAGGCAACTTACTTAACCTCCTCACCCTTGCTTTCTAGTTCTGTAAATTATGATTCCTCAAAGGGTTGTTTGTGAGTAACTTCTTTCCCCTTTGGCTCAATTATTTGCTCAGAGTATGCAAAGCATGTAATGTTAACTTTTTTTTCCTCTCTTTTTTGGATACTTTCTCAAATAGGTATTATAGACACTTTAGCTTAAGGCTTTGGTATTGGCTTGGAAAAAAAATCTATTGAAATAAATATGCTAATCCCTGAAATATTTTATTAAAATTGGATTCTTAAAGTGTCTGAAAGGTAAGATTTAGTTTTATTTATTTATTTTGAGACAAAGTCTCATACTATTGCCCTGGCTAGAGTGCCATGGCATCATCATAGCTCACAGCAACTTCAGATTCCTGGGGTCAAGGGATCCTCCTGCCTCAGCCTCATGAGTAGCTGGGACTACAGGTGCCCACCAGCATGGCCCCCTAGTTTTTCTGTTTTCAGAGAGGAGATCTCACTGTTGCTCAGGCTGGTCTCAAACTCCCAGGCTCAGCTAGGATTATAGATGTGGGCCACCACATCCCTAGTTTTAAATTTTTAAAACTATTTTACCAGTTGGGAGGGAAAAAGGCAGAAAAATTTTACACAAACCTAAAAATAGTGCTTTAAAAAATTTTTGCTGTGTGTTTTTACATTATTGGTACAAATTGAAGAGACAGAAAAGAGGAAAAATTTTGCTATAAGACAAATGAAAAGCCAATCGTTTTTTCAGTTTATAATTTTGATTTTCTACACCAAGTTGGATCAGAGGAGTCAGTGTCTGCCTTGGAGTTCTGTGAGAATGAGATTGCACACCAGCTTCCAGACAACATGGTGTTGTGCTTTTTTAAATGTGTTATCTCATTTGATTTTCATAAGAACCATCTGAGTTAAGTGCTATTTCCATTTGACAGATTTGGGAATCTTGAGTATATATAAGATTGGGATCTCACCCAGCTCAAGGTAAATAATCCTGGCTCTGTCTCAGATCCAGAACACTTACACATGACATCAGTGCTGCCTGTGATCACCAAAAGCAAGAGGAGAAATATAGATGCAAGGGTACTTGGGGAAGAAGATTCATATGACAAAATAAAAAGGAAAGGAGTCTTGCAGACAGAGGCTCAGGATATAAAAAATAAAAGATAAAAATAAACAACAGAAGAAGATGGAGAGTGGTGTCAGAGGCATGACAGCTTTTAAGACATCAGATTAAAGGAAACATCTTTATTTTTAATTCAGTAGAAACTCCTACACCATCTATTCAGTTTTGTATGCCTAAATATAGGATTACAAATGGTATCCTCCTGCTCCCAAGAATTTACATATGGGAAATGAACCTCCCTTTGACACAGAGACAAGCTTCTTATTCATTGGATCTAGCATTTGGATTTATAGAATGAGACAATTTACACTTTAAAGCTTCTGCTGAGGGCAGAGGTACTCAAGGGGCATTTTGTCTCAGTAAGAAGCATAGATTTGGGCCCATAGAGCTTAGATAGGAAAGACCTTTGAGACTGTCATTTTCTTGCCAGGGCAGAAGAAGTAATAACATAATTACACAGAGGCTCTAACGACCACACTTGAGCAGCAACTGCTTAGCAACACCTACACACTTCAGACCACCTTTGTCAAGAGAAGATTAAGTGGATCCCAAGCCAATTCAGAGCTGGGCTTTCCCTTAGCCAGCAGATCTGTTTCTTGCTCGCAGTTTACAGCAGACACTTTAGTGAAAGGTGTAATTTTTCCTTCTGGGTGGCTACATGTTTCCGAGTAGATGGTTTGCATATCCAGGTACTGTTCTCCACCTGCTGTTAGCTGGCTCTTTGGACGTCTGATTAAAGAACCTGATTTGTATATAGTCTATGAATGGGGATAGGGGTTTTTCACTAGAATTCAGAAATTTATATTTTTAATGTGATTATCTCTCTAATTTTAGTGATTTCCAACTAATCCCGGTAGTTGTGGATGTTAAATATAATACTTCCCACTCGGTCATTCTGTCATCTAAATAGATGTAGGGGCTACCAGTTTCCCACCTCTGAAGGCAAACAGAAATTAAGATGGAATTGAACTCACCTGTTTTATCTGGCTATTCCACAATGGAAAAAGGAAATGAAAGAATGAGGTTTGGGGTCAAACACTTGGGAGTTCATAGCAGTAGGTCTTTGGGTTAGTTACTTAACCTTACTAATGTTCTGTTTCAGTATTAGACAAATGAGGCAATGGGACCTGTCTCACTGGGTTGTTTTGAGAAGGAAGGAAATAGTCCAGGATGAGGCGTGGTAGCTCACAGCTGTAATCTCAGCACTCTGGGAGGCTGAGGCAGGAAGATCAGTTGAGGCCAGGATTTGAGACCAGCCTAAGCAAGATAGCAAGAACCCCATCTCTGCAAAAAAATAGAAAACTCACCCAAGCATGGTGGTACATGCCTGTAGTCCTAGCTGCTTAGGAGGCTTTGGCAGGAGGATCGCTTGAGCCCAAGAGTTTGAGGTTGCTGTGAGCTATGATGATGCCAGGGCACTCCAGCCTGGGCAACACAGCAAGACACTGTCTCAAAAAAACCAGCCCAGGTATGCCATAAAATGGCAAATAAGCATCAGCTCCACCTGTTTCCATTGTCCTTGTGGATTCCAGTGATGACAAGTTTATCCAGAGAGTGATCAAGTCTGGTTTGAGCAACTGAAATAATTTAGTGTTTTTCGGAACTTTATGTAAAGAAGAAGAAAGGGGTGGAGAGTAACACGGTGTAAGACTGTAAGGAGTCGGGTTAGGGAAGCACTGATTTATTACTTCTGTCAGCTGTGCTTGAATTCTGTGACATATTTGTTTCCCACTTACCTGTTGACCTCACTGATCTCAGCTTATGTAACTGCCTTGTTATCTGGCCTCTCGAAGAGTTTGGGAGCTTGATGACAGGCTCTTCAGAACTCCCACTTGCCATATCCTTTGCTCTGATGCAGCCTCAAGTTTTTCCACCCCAGGGCAGCACCCACTCCTGCGGCCTCCCTGAAGCCTTCATCTGTACAGGCTACAGAGAACGAAGGCACAGAGAGAGCATCATCTGGACCCTGCTGCCCTTGAGTGATGATGAACCTGAGGGCAGCTGGTGCCATCAGCAAAGGGTAACTCTCCTCTGGCTGGCCGGGGCCTGGCTCTTTTGAAGATGATTAAGGATGTTAGGCCTTTTTTTTGTATGTATATATGTATGTATGTTTGTGGGCATTTTTTTTTTTTTTTGAGACAGAGTTTCTACCCTGGGTAGAGTGCCGTAGCATCATAGCTTACAGCAACCTCAAACTCTTGGGCTCACGTGATTCTCCTTTCTTAGCCTCCCCAGTAGCTAAGACTACAGGCATCCACCATCACATGTGGCTAGTTTTTCTATTTCTAGTAGAGACAGGGTCTCGCTTTTGCTCAGTCTGGTCTTAAACTCCTGATCTCAAGGGGTCCACCTGCCTCAGCCATCTAGAGTGCTGGGATTACAGGTGTGAGCCGCCTTGGCTGGCCCCTTTCTTTGTATTTAGTTTTCTATGAGATATGAAGGAACATGATGGAAAAGTTGATTTTTACATTTCACTTGATTCCAAAGAACTGGAGGCAGACTCTTGTCTACACTAGAGACCCAGATTAGAAATAGTAACTTATGTGTGAAACATGAAATATAAGAAAATGTGAACACTGCTTTTTTAGTGAGCATACAAATGTCCTAAGACCTCAGCACTTTAACATTACCTAGTAGCAGGAATTGATTTGAAGTTACATTGTAAGAGAATATTGTGGGGTACACACACAGACATTACACGCTTTACTGCCAGGTTACAGGATCCATTCATGCTACAGAAGATCACATACGTCCGTACGTTACTTGGCAAACAACAAATCCCAAATACAGGTTCTCTGTGGAATCCAAATCCATTTCAGTTTGGTGAAACAGATGGCAACTGGAAATCACTCCACTGTAATTCTAATTACAATCAAAGTTCAAAGTGCTGCAAAACTAGCTAATATGTTTGTCACTTGAGAAAATAAGTTTTAAAATAAATTCAAAAGTAAAATGACACTTAAACTATTTTTTAAGGCATTGCCTTGGTGTACCAAACTTGGTCAAGGATTCTACCCCTTAATTTTAATTCAACTAGTTCCTAACTTCCTCCTCCAGAATTTCCCCAACTGCTCATTTTAATGCTTCTTTCATACTGTTATTTTAAAGCATTTATTGGGCCCCATGATTGGCTCACAGAATTTTAAGTAAATCTCTCTTGGTTAATTTCCAGTTTCCTGTACATTGGTTCCAGAATGTTCTCAACTGAAGTTGTGTCAGTTGCAGCGTGCTAGATGTTGGGATGCAAATGGGAACAATTTTTACTTGTTAAAAAAACAAACAGGATCCATTCTATAGGATCAAACCTGTAGGGGACTCCCTGAACAAGTACCTATTGTGGTGCAGAGGGGATCACAACCCTGTCAAGGGTCATTTGAGATACACAGGTTTTTATGAACATAACTCTTACATACAGAATTAAATGGAGAAAACATTGAAAAGATGCCTTTATCATGTAATAAGGGAACTGACTTTAATTTCTGTAAAATACCTTTTTTTATAAGCTGGGAAGGGGTGTTAATTCGTATGCTGATATGTGTGATTATGAAATTTGGAAGCATGATCTTTCTAACCACGAGACCCAGGAGATAGCAAAAAAGAGAGCAATTTTCTTTCTGTAAGCTGTCTGCATTTTCTATACCTCAAGAAGCCATCATTTTAAGAAGTAAAGTCTGGGGTGGCGCCTGTAGCTCAAAGGAGTAGGGCAGTGGCCCCATATACCAAGGTGGTGGGTTCAAACCCAGCCCTGGCCAAAAACTACAAAAAAAAAAAAAAGTAAAGTCTGATGTTAACTCAAACTTTGTACCTTTAAGTTGAAATTTTGAGCTGGTGATACACTGCAGAAGATAAGAATCCACCTGTCTTCCTCTTCCAAAATATATACACACTCCTCTCTCCACTCCTTTGGCTGGTTGGTCCAATTTTACAGTAGAGTTGAACTATTTCTAGGTCAGATAACAAAGTCAAACTCAAGGTCTTGCTAACACAACTTGGGGAAACGCCAAACAGAGCAGCCTGATGTTCTCAACAGGTACAGTCCCATCAGTTTCTTAAGAGAGAGGAAGAATTATGGAATCATGCCACAGGGAGATCGTGTAAACTCCTTGGTGACTTGTAATCACTGAATTATACTCCTTGGCACATCATGCTTCTATCTTTTATAAAGCCACTGAAGAAAGAGGACAGGACTGAAAATAAAATGCAAATTGTAGTAGAAAGGCTTATGTCTGGCCAGGCCACTCTCTGAGACAATGGAGGACTGGAGGGCTTCCCCCGGATGAACCCAGGAGGGAATCATGCTGAGGGAACATTTCTGCCTGGCCTTTGCTGGTTGCAGCACATGGACTGTCTGTGGGCTCCACCAGGCATTGAAACCTGTCCTGTCAAAGATATTCCAATGTGCCTTCTCATCATGCTACTGTCAGACCCGTCGGGAGCTCATCCTCCTCATTCCTGGACTGGTCGTAAAATGTCTAAGTTTGTGTCTCATCATCAGGGAGAGAATCTGAGTTTCTCCAGGGATAGAACTGGAAACATTTGTCAAGCAGACCTCAACCCACCTCAGGTTTGTAAGTGAAAACTCACATTATAAAATTGGCATTGCGTTCTCTGGCCACTGCTTCTTTAGACTTTGCTCAAGACAGTGACAACTTCAGGAGAACATCCATTTTGTCCCAACAGAAGGTGTACTTACACTTTTTTTTTTTTTTGAAACAGAGTCTCATTTGTCACCCTTGGTAGAGTGCTGTGGCATCATAGCTCACAGCAACTTCAAACTCTTGGGCTCAAGCAATTCTCTTGCCTCAGCCTCCCAAGTAGCTGGGACTATAGGCACCTGCCAAAACGCCCATTTATTTTTAGAGGCAGGGTCTCACTCTTGCTCAGACTGGTCTTGCTGGTCTTGAACCTGCTAGGTCAGGCAGTCCACCTGCCTTGGACTCCCAGAGAGCTAGGAGTGCATCCAGGCCTATGTGTACTTATTCTTAAAACTGGGGGAATATGTTTTTTTTTTTTTAACTTCTGAGGGTTTTTTTTTTTCTTGAGTGGATTTTAGGCACATAGGTAGCTCCTAGTTGGCTGTACTTGGCAGATGGGAATCCAGTTGATTAAAAAATATCAGCTGAGAAACACACTTCACAGCTGCCCATTTAGCTAATGTGAATTATTTGTAATGTCTTTTTTAAGTGCATTGGCTATTCTGTGGCACAGACAGTGCCCAAACACAAGCCCATCATTATGATTACATGCAATTATCTGAGAGAAATGCTTCTTTAAAGTAAATAATCATCCCTAAGAACTGTTTTAAAACAAACAAATGAATGTACATACATAAACATTTGAACAGGAGTTGAAACACTTAGAATTATTGTTACAGCGACCTGCAGAATATGAGCTAATTCTGGGAGAAATTATACACAATGGAGACTGTAGACACGGCAGCAAAGGAGAGGAACAGTCCTCGTGGGTGTCCTGCTCAAGTAGCCCCAGTGGGACTCAGAATTCCCAATTGCTTAGCCAAGTTCATGAGATTACTCCCTGTCCGTTTACAACAGGAAAATCCTAGAAGTACAGAGAACAGCAGATTGAGTGTCAGCTAAGAAAGCCTTGTTGAACTGCCCCAGTGACTCCTCAGCCCCTCCTAGGATCCCCAGCAGTCCATACTGAGAGCCTGTTCTTTCTCTGTGTAGTACCCTAAGCAGTAGGATACACACATTGCTTTAAATTCCTCAAATCATCATATAAATGTCCCACACAACGAATAAATGTCTGGCATTAGCAATTCCAGCTGATGAAATTTTATCATCGAAAACAGTAAAAGCAGCAGGGAAGGCAAAAGTATCAAGTACCTTTTTGTAAGAGGCATTAATCCAGCTTTGTTTCCTAAACAATCCCCATAACAAAATACAACCTGACTAAAATCCTATGATCCTGAGATGCTGTATATAAGGATTATGTTTCTCCTTTGATTGAAAACGTTGCAGCTGGATGAGCCCACTTGGATTCAATCCACACGCAGGGGTGGCTGAGGAATATTTAAAGGAGACTTAACTTAGGGGCCAAGCAGAGTTGGTACGAAAAATCGTTTCTTCCATTAACGTTATAACCTTGGGCATGTCATGTCATCATCTTGCTCCAGTTTCCTCACTTGAAAATGAGGAAACTGTAAAAAGTGTATTAGCCTTTGTTTTCTCATTTTCCTCATGTCCCCTGGGTAGAGTGCTGTGGTGTCATAGCTCACAGCAACCTCAGACTCCTGAGCTTAAGTGATCCTCCTGCCTCAGCCTCCCAAGTAGCTGGGACCATAGACAGGTGCCTGCCGCCATGCTAGTTTTTCTATTTTTAGTAGAGATGAGGTCTTGCTCTTGCTCTGGCCAGTCTCAAACTCTTGAGTGCAAAGGATCCACCTGCCTCAGCCTCCCAGGGAGCTGGGCTTATAGCCATGAGCCACTGTGCCCAGCCTCATGTAATGTTTCAATTTTAGAGTTGATGTCAGGATTAAAGAGGAATCCTGTGTATACAACAAGCACACAATTAACTCTCCAACAGGCAGTCAAACACACAAGCTAACAACATAGAATCTGTAGCACAAATTCTAGATGTGGGTTCAGGATCTGCCCCTTGCTATTTCTGTCCTTAGACAAGTTAGCTGACCTCTCTCAGTCTGTTTGCTGATCTATAAAAGAGGAATGATATTCACGTGCAGGATTGTTGGGGAGGTCGAATGAGTCACTGTGTGTCCTTGGAAGAGTGTTTGGCGTGCAGGGTATAAACAGTGTCTATTTAATAATAATGCGTGACAGGCACTGTGGGGATAAACACACACTGCCAACTCCATTTCTTCTCTCGTTTGAGAACAGCGGTGGCACTGCAGCTCTGGGTCCTCACTTGCCTCTGGTCACATCAGCTCACTAGTCTTGCAGAATCCCAACCCTGGAAAATCAAATTGGCCTCACAGCAGGCCAGAATCGCCAGAGTCACCAGACCACCTCTCTGCAGTCACACACAGGGTGCCTAGAAGGCCCTGTGCCCTGAATCCAGCTACACTGGGTGCCTTAAATATCAGCAGGGTTTAGGGGGGTTGTGATGCCAGAAAGGGGGGAGCAAAGTTACATTTTTAATTATTTAACATTTTCCCTTTTTAAACTTTTTTGTTTGCTATTGTAATTAATCCTTCTAATGAATATTTTATTTGACATAAAAATGTACATGGTATCCCTACAAGTCATCCCTGAAGTCCTAATACAGAGAAAAAATGGAAAATTATAGCTCCAGTTACTTCTACATACAAAATAATCTTTGGAATAGTTAAAAAAATATTCTGTATGTGTTGGTTGCCTCTTTTAAAGTTTTGCTGTATTCATGTAGATAGCAAAAAGTGCACATGGGGGTCGCTCATGTCCCAGGCACTGTTCCTCTGGGTATAGTTGGGAAAGACATTTCTCACCCTGGTGGGTGGAGAGAAAGAGCATAGAAGGAAACAAGCCAAATAGGAAAGACACGGAAGGAGAGGGTGGGGGCTCCATGCGGTGGTGTCGGGGAGGCGGGGACGTTCTTTGCTGGGGAAGATTTTGGTCTTGCCAGCAGAGGATTCCAGGCAGCGCTGCAGGGAACCCGGCGTGGGGCTGTGGATGTGCCGCAAAAAATGGGAAAGGAGCTCTCTGGACGGTCACTGTGGAGCTGGAGCTGACAGAGAACTGCAGGGGGATGGTCAGAGGGAGGCTGGGCAAGGATCCTGCACCAAAGAAAGGAGAATTAATCTTAAACGTAGATGTGAAGCTAAGGAAGGCACTGAAAGAGGAGCTCGAGGTGACCCACTTCATTTTTTAATGTTTGTTTTTTTTCCAGGCTACTGAGAAAAGAATTGATTGGGCTAGCTAGATGCAAGTTAAGAAGACGGGTCTCCTATCTGGGCAGTGAAGGGTCAGAGGCAGGATGTCATGTCCTGGGTGACAGCGGTGGCAGGAGCAAGGAAAGAGAAGAAGTGACGGAGGAGTGTTTTCCCTCACGAGGTGCCAGCCCCCACTCAGGTCTCACGGTAACATGATCTCCCTTCTTTAGGGAGAATTTAGCCTGCCTGCCATAGCCGGGCCCAGCACTCACTATAGTCGTCTCACCACTCACCACATGTGGTTAACTGCAGTCCTTGAGGCCTGAGCATCCTGTCTCCTCAGCACCGTCCTGGTGGGAGCGGGCAGAGTACCTGGCACCTGATCCCTAAAACGAGTGCTGTGAAATTTGTCAGAAAGAGGGAAAAAGTCCTAACTTCCAGAAAGCCTTTAGAAAAGGAAAAGATTAGGAATGAGAGCCCTTTGAACTTGTTATCCAGAGTTTGTTGAGACAGAAATTCTGCAACAGGAGATGGAGAAAGTCATCTGGAATGAATAGAGCTGACACATATCCCTGCAGCGCCCACCCCCCTGTGTGGGGAGCATAGACGGGCTCACTAGTGAGACCTTCTTGGGTTCTGCTCCCCCGTGGATGTGGATGCAAGATCAAAAGGGGGCACCACGCTGAGAGCATTTAAGGCCTCATTCCCTCTTTGTGCAATCCCTCCTGCCTTGAGGCTGACCAGCGTTGCCCAGTTATATCTGACACAGACACAGCCAAGCCCAGGAAGCTGCAGAGAGATCCTCAGCTTACAGCTCTGGGGACAAATGTTGGGGAAGAAGTGCTCAGAGCAGGGCAGTGACAGTGCTGTGGAAATATATGAGCTTGAAATATATGAGCAACACTTCTTTTTGCACCAGCTGACTATCTCTGGTTTGGGGTTTGGCTGACTGACACTAGGCTGTGGACTGCATCTGTTTCTGTTACGAACAGGGAGTGTAGACGGTCAGGAGCACATGTAGCCACCAACTTCTTATCTATAAGTTAGGAAAATAGTGGCTACCACCACTGAGGATGTGTGGGCTCCTGCACGTACTGTTTATGCTCATTTGACTGGTTAATCCAAATAACTGGGAGGAATAATTAATTTCCCACTAAGTTAACCAGTAGTTTACTTAGGCAAATGGCTCATTGTTTTTGTATTATGTAAACATAGATAATTTGTGAATTAAGGATCCATAGTCAGCATAGAAAGAGAGACTACTTGAGTTGAAATAAGTGGTTCAAAAACCCACATAGATTGAACATGTGTACAGAGATTATGTCATCTCCTCCTTCAGAAAAAGACAAGGGATCTCCACTTGTCAGCAGCCTCTTCTGGAGTGGAAATGAGACACGAGCAATACTGTCCACAAATACCCAAACCTAGAAACAGCCCGATGGGCTTCAACAGGAAGTGGGTAAATATCACACATGAGTGAATTATGCGCACAGAGAAAAAGGCACTGCATGGTGTGACATTAGGGATGAATCTTAGCCACATGTTACTAAAGCAAAGAGTTAAAAATAGGTGGAATTTTAAAATATCCATTTTAGAAAGCTATGCGTGTATCTGTATATCTCATAAAGCTACGTAAAAACAGGCTGATGATTACCATATGTCCAATGGAGTCAGAGTGAGCCAGCTCAGCCAAAGGAAGCACAAAGACAGATGTTAATTACTGTCTCTTCTTACCTTTTGATTTGCAGAGTAGGGATTAGCAGCACGTTGTTGGGAAAGAAGAGACATGGGGAAAGGGGAGGGCCTGAGAATAAGTCACAAAAACATAAGCAGATTGTCTTCATCTGAGTGAGAAAGATAAGGGGGAGAGGGACGGAGAGCGTGCACATGCATATGACCTAGGACCTTTTGTAACACTGGACAAAGTTTAGACAAAGGTCTCTTTCTGGGTTTATCTGGCCTTGGACCAAAAAACTTACTTTTCCTGGCCCACCTATCTGTGTGAATGTGTATCTTATTAGAAAGGCATCATCTTTTGGAAAATCTTAAAAATAATAAAAAAAGAAAGAAAGAAAGCTTCACAACACCTGTCACTGCCTCCATCTCCCCCACATCTATGTGTATCTCGTATATTCCAAAAGTGGCAGAGTCACCCATTACGTCCCATCTCTTAGATGGGGAAGCAGCCTCTTAACTCTTCTATCTGCTTCTGGTTTCTGTTGCTCAGCTTCTATCCTAGGGAGTCTGGGAAGCAGATGGAGGTGCTTCAAAAAACTAAAAATAGTGCTACCATGTGTTCCAGCAATAGCGCTTTGTATTGACCCAGAAGAAAGGAAAGGAGGATTTCATGGGAACCCTGGTTCCCCATGTCCACCACAGCACAGATCACAGTGGCCGAGATGTGGAATCAACCTAATACCCTTCAGCAGACGAACGGACAGAGAAAATGTGAGGTATGTACAAACGGGATTATGATTCAGCCATCAGAAAGAATGAAATCTTGTCCTCTGCACAACATGGGTGCAACTGGAGGTGATGACGTTACGTGCCATCAACCAGTCCCAGAAAGACAAATGTCCTTGCTCATAATGTGGACACCAAAAAAGTGGATCTTGTGGAGGTAGGGAGTAGAATGACAGATATCAGAGGCTGAGGAGGGTTAGGGTTGCATGGGGCGATCAAAGAGGCTGGTTAATGGGTCCAAACATGCCGTTGGGTAGAAGGAATAATGTATTATCCATTTCAAATAAACCAGAAGAGAAGAATCATGTCTCTTACACAAAGGAAAGATAAATATTAGAGGTGACAACATCTCCCTTACCCTGATTTGATCATTACATGTTGTGTACAGGTATCAAATGTCATGTGTACCTCATATATACATAGAACTATGCTATATCAAAAAAAAATGTGAAGGAAAACAGAAGTGTTCATAATTTTCTCTCTAATGTAAAATTCTGCACTGTGCCCTGCCCATACCACTCACAAAAATGTAAGATAAACCTTCAAGTTACAGGCAAGATCATTACCTGGTTGGCTTTGCTCCTATGATGCCATATGGTGGTGGGAAAGAGCTTGTCCGACCCTTATGGACAAGGCAAGGCCGCTCAGGTTCTGATATTTGTTCTTTTTTTCTTCCACTTACTATGCTCATGTCAATGTCTTCCTCACGGATTCCTGCCCTCCCCTTAAGTTGTGCCTTTTCTGTTTAGAAAGGGCTTGTTTGCTGACATTCTTGGGCTCTCCCTGCCCTCCCGGGGCACCTGGTTGGAGGCCACACCCACAGTGGGTCCACATAGCCAGCAATGTGGGCCAGGCAGTAGATGATGCTCTGAATAAGGATTTTTGGTTCAAACACACAGGCTAAAAACAATCATCACCTGTTTAACTTGCATCAGGAGTGAAAATGGCCTACGCTTCATTTCTTT
>CAUYQV010093433.1:0-35575 GCA_963574575.1 Galagoides demidoff | reverse complement strand
TTCCCTGAAGAAGGAATTAATGCCCAGAAGACTTATCATACAGTCAAACTATAAGGCATGACCCACCCACCTTGGGGTGCAGAGGCACTGCCCACCTGACCAGGTAGCCACAGCCCAAATCTGGGCTTCACGACAAGAGGTAGATGTTTTACATCATGGGCAAATGGGAAAGCAGGGGTGTCGTTACTGCACAGAAACTTCTGAAGGACTCATACCCCAGATTCCCACCAACCTAGAGAAGGGACCCCAGGTAGGGTGGGTTCTCAGCTGGTAATAAGGCTATAAGGGTGAAGGGACTCACTATTGTAGCCCACTGCCAGCCCACACCTAGCCCAAGGTGCTGGTCACAAGCTGCATCCACAGCCACACAGACCCTTCCACCACAATTCACTCTGCCCTCCGCAAAACAGCAGCTCTCTTTTTTATCCCATCACTTAGACTTCCACAACAGCCAGGAAAGCCCCAGAGCGGAGCCCAGGACAGCCTCAGTGTTGGAAGGGAGCTTAAAAGTCACCTTGCCTGGTCTCTCTCTAGGGAGGATCCTCCTTGACAACCTCCTAGACAGGACAGCCACTGCCCACACACCTGGCTGAGGAGAGCCTCCTAGGAACTGTCCCCCCACCCCAAGTCTTTGTTGTTGCCTCAGATCAGTAAGAACCAACAGCCAAGCTGCCTACCCACCTGGGTCCACTCTCCTCTCTAAGGGACTGGCAGCACACCATTCCCAGAGAAACCACAAGGAAGGTCCTCAGGCACCACCAGCACCGCCCCTGCCACTCCCAACACAGCCACTTCAAGTTTGTCAGGGTCTTGGCATGCTGACCTCTGTCTCTGATCAGCCTGAGTGCCCATCAAGAAGCAAGAGGTGAAATTTGGAAAGATAACTGCCTTCCAGGTTAGCTAGAGCCAGGCCCACCACCATGGGGATCATGGCCTGAAGTGCCCCAGGCTTCCTGCAAGCCCCACCAGAAACAGAAAACCCAATGCCTAAAGTAACGGTCTTCTCACCCCTCACCAAGCACAGTCATGCTCTGGGTTGGTAACCCTCTGCATGGGTGTTGCACCCCTGGGGAGAGAGGGGACAGCCATTTTAAGGTGCACAGGTAGCTACCAGCAAGCAGAAGCTCCACCCTTATGCAAGCAGGTAAGTAGTGATGTTAAGAATACACCAGTGTGTGAAGGGAAATGGTTGCAAAAACCCACAAAGCACAGAGGAAAAGGGAACCCACTCTCCTTTTGGGGTGATTTAAGTGCAGGGGAGCCTTTCCCATCTCGTTCCTACAGCATAGTGCCCATGAGGTGAGCCGGCCACAGGGGAAGCTGGCTTACGTGGGGCCGTCCGTGATGAGAGCCAGAATGTGGCTCATGTCCACTATGTAGGTCTCCAGGTCAGGGTAGGGCAGCCTGTGGGGCTCCTGGCGCTCCAGCATCTTCTTGTTATCATACACAAAGAGGATGCCCCCCTGCATGCGGACCAAGTAGCCCAGGTTGGGGGGTGCATTGTCCAGGCAGTAAGGGTCTTCCTGGGGCAGTGGCGCTGGGTGGAAGTCTGCAAAACAGGATTGAGCAATAACAAAGTGCCCCTGACCTTGTGAGCAGGTATGGGATCAAAAGACACTGAAGCCTGTTGGGCCTTCACCTACCCTGACATCTTCCTGCTGCCTTTTGTCTCCTTACCACTCACCACCATGTAATATAATTTCCCCTCTCTATCTTGGGTATGATGTGTCTTCTCTACTCAAATAGAAGCTCCATGCAGACAGAAACTGGTTCACTGCTACATTCCTACAACCTAGAACAGTCCCTCACACATGGCTGGCATGTCAATGAACTTCCAGATTTTAACTGAAATGGGCTTCACTTTCCTGGGCACTTGAGAGCCCCCCGGAATGTTCTAAAGGGCAGCTGTGTCTTCTCCCAGTAAAAGAACAGACAGCACCTGAGACTCCCCAGTGGGAATAATTGTCCCTGTCCTCCCACATCTTCCTGAGCCCAGAGCAGTGAGGGGTTAGATGAAGAAGCCAACCCCTCCAAAGAAGCACGGGATGGGGAACTTGTCTTCTACAGAGCAGGGAATGCCAATGACAAAGCTGCCAACAGGAGGCGGAAAATGTGCCTTTGCTGTTTACCAACTGCAAACTTTAAGCAAACCCCTCAGCAATCCGATCCTGTCTCCCATCTGAGACTAACATTCCTCCCTTAAGAAAGCACTGAGAAAGCTGTGATAGTGTGCATAGGACAATTCTTTGTAAACAGTAATGTAATACACTTAATAAATTACAGGGCATTATTCTCACAAGGAGTTTTCCTGACTCTCAATAAACTCTGTCGTTGGCCATGGAGCAGGCTGTTGCAAACTAGCAGCAGAGCTGAAGACATCCCCTGTCTGCAGTTCAGCTAGCACCATACAGAACTGGCTGCCCGCTGCCCGTCTAGGTGGGACAAAATCCCAGGGTCCTCACCAAAGGAAGCCACAGGGCAGGGTGACCTGCCTGGCAGTCCTCCATCAGTGCTCAAAAGGGACAGTTCGGCTCGGCGCCTGTGGCTCAAGTGGCTAAGGCACCAGTCACATACACCCAAGGCGGCAGGTTCGAATCCAGCCCGGGCCTGCCAAATAACAATGACGGCTGCAACCAAAAAATATCCGGGTGTTGTGGCAGGCGCCTGTGGTCCCAGCTACTTGGGAGGCTGAGGCAGGAGACTCACTTGAGCCCAGGAGTTGGAGGTTGCTGTGAGCTGTGATGCCACAGCACTGTACCCAGGGGGACATCTTGAGGCTCTGCCTCAAAAAAAAAAAAAAAAATGGACAGCTCATCCCTAGAGCAGATATAAGGGGTCACAGAAGAGCTGAAGAAGAGCAGAGCAGGAAACCAGTGTCCCTCCCAAGGCCCGATCTCAGGCCTGCTTGGGAATCTCTGAGGGTGTGCGGTCTGCAAATTGCAGGGGCTACGAGTCCCAACTGAAAGTACAGCCTGCATGCTCTGAGGTTGCTTCGCCTCACCACACTCACGCCCAGGATGCTGGGGGCCCCTCTCTGAATGAAGTACACATTTGGCAGTCCTTCCTATCTGTCATTACCCAAACTAGGGTAGTGAGATCAACTTCCCTCAGACAGACAGGGAAATGGGGCCGTAGGGCTGAGATTTACCCAAGTACAGGACTCGAGCTTTGAGAAAACCAGAGACAGGACAACTTGGCAGCACCAGCTACACCAAGGGCAGCCCAGGTCCTCCCATGGGTGCAGACCACCCAGCCCTCATCTGCTCCCCACCACTAACTTTCAGGAGTGAGGCTTCCTGTTGTCCTCATTTGTATTACTTTTAGCCTCTGCTGCCCCTACTCCTTCACAAGCAGGAAACCATCCAGCTCTCTCTGGCCTCCCCTGCCCTCCCACGTCCTGCACACTCACTAGGTACCAGAACGCACCAAGCACTTCACATGCATTCTCCTGTTTAATCCTCACAACAGCCCCAGAAGAGAGATATTATTAGCATTTCTATTTTACTGATTGAGAAACTGTGGTTTAAAGAAATATCTTGCCCAACATCCTAAGAAATTGGCAGAACTTGTGTAAAACTGCAGGTATACTTGGCACCAAGCCCGTTCCCCTTGCCCTAGGAATATGCCCTCTGTACCTGCTATCACACTGTCACCATTTACTGTCTAATGGTGTTCTTTAAATATCCCACATGAGGCTGCCTATCTCCCTGGCAAACACCCAACCAAGAGCAGGACTGTCTTCCTCTTTCTCTCTCTCTCCCTTTCTCCCTCTCTCTCTCTTTCTCGCTCTCCCTCCCTCCCCCACCACAGCTTCAGCTCTACCCAGGGCTAGGTACACAGTCACAATGAATCATTCCTTTAGGGAACCAGCAAACATCTGTGTAGGAGAAGCCAATAAAAGGATTCTGCCCTTAAAACACCGTCAGGGGAGCCAACAAAAAGCTCTAACCAGTTCTTGGTCCAGGCCCACACTTGGGACCCTCCTTCCAGCCAGACAGCTTCATACCTGGGAAGCCCTCTTCTAGAGGTGCAGTGTCAATCCACTGATGATTCAGGTACTGGGATGTGGTCCTTGGGAAGCGGTGGTAGGCAAGCCGAGCATACTTCTCCCGGATCACTAGGGCCTTGGCCAGGCTCTTGGCGGCCTGCTCATAGTCCTCCAAGGTGATCTGCAGCAGGAGACATGCAGAAAAGAGTTCACACAGCAGGCCTGGGACTGCTATTCTTAAGAAGATATGTTTCGGCTTGGCACTTGTGGTTCAAGTGGCTAAGGCGCCAGCCACATACACCTAAGGTGGCGGGTTCAAATCCAGCCCGGCCCCACCAAACAATGACGGCTGCAACCAAAAAATAGCTGGGCATTATGGCGGGCACCTGTGGTCCCAGCTACTTGGGAGGCTAAGGCAGGAGACTCGCTTGAGCCCAGAAGTTGGAGGTTGCTGAGCTGTGATGCCACAGCACTCTACCCAGAGGGACAGCTTGAGGCTCTGCCTCAAAAAAAAAAAAAAAAAAAAAGATCTTCTTCAAGGCTGGCCCTTGGCTGGCTGGGAACTTGGATTTCAGGAGGGTTCTCCCTACACCTTAACTAATAAAAGTGGCTTGCCAATATGGTTTATGTTAAACACTGGATTTCCTTTTAGGAGTCTGGAATTTGGGGATGTGCTATGCAGACATGTGATCAGCCCCAATAAAAACCCTGGACGTTGAATCTCCAGTGAGTTTCCCTGGTAGGCAACACCTCAAAGATATCAGGTCGTAGTTAGATGCTGGAGGTATTAAGTATCTTCTGGCAACTCCACTGGGAAAGGACCCCCGGAAGCCCGCACCTCGTAGCCCCCATGTACCCTTTCCTTTTGCCGATTTTCTCTCTGTCCTTTCACTGCAATAAATCACAGCTGTTAAGCACAGCTATGTCCTGAGTCCTGTGAGCCCTCCTAGAGAATCACCCAAACCAGCTGTGGTCTTGGGGGTCCTCAACACAGGAGACACAGGGGGAAAGTTGGGGTTGCTGGGAAGGAGACGGGCACCCTGCCTGGAGACTGGCCTCACAGGCTGCTGATTAAGCCACAAGCCCGCTGTGGCACCTGGCACGCGAGCAGATGAAGCCTGAATCCTACTCCTAAGAGGATGACCACCACCCTTTTCAGTACAGAAAATTCACACATCCTCCAGATGTAACAAAACAAAGGGTTTTGTTAAGCCTGCCCTTTCCCAATCCCAGACTACTGATTAAATCCAGTAATCACCCAACTCATCTGGTTGATAAGCCCCATTGTCACGTGCCAAACTTTTCCAGAAATTTCATTTGGCTCCTCACTGCAACCCATTTTACACATTGAAAAACTGAGGCCCAAATAGGGTATATCACTTGCTAGGAAGCTACAAAGTCAAACTTTAGACTCTAATCTGACAGTCCTCAAATCCAAGGATGTTCTACTTTCTCAGAGCTGCCTTGTATTCAAAGACGAATGAGATCAAGTCCTGCCTTTCCCTGGGCTCAATAATCCTAGTCAGCTTAGGAAGGATGAGCTTCAGATGAGCACCAGCCAGCCAGTGGCAATGGGGCTAAGCAAAGCAGCACAGGGACCTGCCACACACCGCCACACACCGCAAGCTGACGGGGCACAGAATGGAAAGCACAGGGGGCCTAGAAGTTTCCTGCTCTGCTTAACTGAAACACTTTTACTTTTGAATGATTTCAGAGTGTATCTTCTGACACACACTGACGATAATATAACCTACCTTCTTGGGCTAACAATATTGATATTTTTCATAATTGTTTAGATTCCTCATAAGTTTAAGGAAGTATCACAGATACAGCTAAACCTCCGCCTTCCTCCACCGTCCTCCACCCTCCTCCATCCTCAGAGGGAAGAAGTTTTTTTTTGTTTTTTTTTGAGACAGAGCCTCAAGCTGTCCCCCTGGGTAGAGTGCCTGGCTTTACTGCTCATAGCAACCTCCAACTCCTGGGCTCAAGTGAGTCTCCTGCCTCAGCCTCCCAAGTAGCTGGGACCACAGGTGCCCGCCACAACACCCGGCTATTTTTTTGGTTGCAGCCATTATTGTTGTTTGGCGGGCCCCAGGCTGGATTCGAACCTGCCACCTTAGGTGTATGTAGCTGGCGCCTTAGCCGCTTGAGCCACAGGCGCCGAGCCAGAAGAAGTTGATATATATCTTTCCCTTGCATACTTTCATGCTTTTACTAAATACTACTTCTTGCTTTTCATTAAGGTGGTAGGTTCTCCTTCCCTGCCTCCAAATGTCCCCACAAGGGTCTGTTAATTCCATTTTACACCTTCTAATGGATGGTTTCTGAGAACAGCAGGAATAGGTGAGCAGACAGAAATGCTTCAGACAAAAATATGACCTTGCCAATGACAAAGCCTAACACTTCCTCTGCATAACCAATGAACTTGTCATGAGAAGGGGTTCAGACCATGGCTAAGGGTATCAGAGAAGGTTCTCAGGATCCCAGCAGACCAGTGGCCACCAACCAAGCCTGTACAAATTGCAGGCCCCAGGCTGGCAGCAGACCCACTGGGTGCCATGGTGATCTTCAAGGCAGCCTGCTTCTCATGAACACTTGGCTCTCTGGAGACCAATTGCCCAGTTCAGAAACTCCATGCCCTACTATGTGCCAGGAGACTGGTAAAAAGAAGTGAGTTAACAATCCAAGCTGATGTCCTCTCATTCAGCTGGTGGTCAACCCACCTTGACTCTTCCTTTCCACTGGTCTACCCACATGCCAGAGGCTGGGTGGACATCACACTCTTAGTCAGGATACTCATCTTCAGACAAGGCCTGAATTGTTTCCAGTGCAACCTAAATTTCCATCCATGGGCACTAAATTAAAATAAATTACAGTACATGCATACAGTAGACTACTGTGCACTTGTAAAACAAAGAACAAGGAAGCTCTTTTTATATCGATGTGGCATTATCTCTAAGACATACTGTTAAGTGAAAAAACCGAGGTGCAGTATAACGTGTGTGGTAAACTATCATTTGTGTAAGATTAAATGGATAAACTATGTGCACATAGTCAGACCACCAATGTGAAAATACACAAGAAACCAAAACCAGTGGTTGCCTCTGAGGAGGGAGCTGGGTGCTTGAGGATAGATGCCATTTTAATACCTTGCCTATTTTATACCATCTGCAAGTACTCTCCATCACAAAAAAAACAAAATACTTTTTAAACTTGATGGAAATTTTATAGGAAGAGCCTTCTCAGATTCACTGTACATCCTACAGCTGCTGTGAAAAAGAAGAGAGACTACCAAAGCCAGCTGGAACATGAGGAGTGGGCTGGGCTGGAAGACAGAGCCAAACTTAACCCTGGCACTAAGTCAGTGCTATTTCTCTCCAAGAAGTAAGCATTCATAAAAAGGATTCAGCCAACCAAAGGAAATTAGCACATTTTCAGTGACTGAGTGCACTCACTGAGTGTAAAGTAAGCTTGACACTTTCTAAATAAGACCCTCTCTTCCTGGTCAAGGAGTCCAGCCTATATTCAAGTGCACCTAAACTAAGCAGCAGTGAATAACTTCACACCTCCAACTAGCACCATGACCTTGAATCTATTAATCTGTGGGAACACAATAAGGCCCGAGCTGGTGCCTTTATCAAAAAGCTGTGGGAATAAGGGGCAGGCAGCCTTCTGGACCTAGAGGACATATGGAACTTATAAGCCATAGTCACCAAGTGCCAGCCTGCAGCAAGGGCCCTCCTCCCAGGGACGGACAGCCCACAGACACATCCACACCCCACAGCCTCTGCCAGGACCCTCCTTCCCTGTGAACTCCTGTACCTCCTCTTGACTACTGCCCAGATACCCACAGACTGGGTCCAGCTTGGGGTGGGCATGGCCCCGATGGCCCACAGGGCCCCAGTCTCTGCACGTAAAAAGGCACACACAACACTCCCACAGACACCTTACCCCAGCACAGTAATCTCCGCTGATGGTGACCCGCTGGAACTCGGGCATGGGTTCTGGCGTGGGCTGGGAAGTGGCTCCCACGAGCACAGGGGTTGTGGGAGACACGACCGGACTAGGGGTGCCCTTCCAGTCTTGAGGTGTCGGCATTTGCAGAGACAGGGACTGGGACCGAATCATCTTGAAACTTTTCTTTCTAAGAGCCAAGGACAAGTAAAAGTAGGAGACATCAGCAGCTGATTGGGGTGAGTGATAAAGTCTATATACATGGCTATGGTTAATTCCTGGTGCTGGCCCTACCAATAAGAAGTTTCTAATTATCTGTGCCTTCCTCTTACACAGGTCTCTCCACATGAAGCACAGCCCCCCCAACACCCAACCTGTGGTTACTACGAACTGCTGTGGCTCTGTTGGCATGGCAAATGTGACTATAAACTGCTGTGGGCTGTGTTTGCCATGGTCCTCTGGATCTTACCAGCTTACCCTGAGACAGACAGTGGACCACACTGCAGGGGCTCTAACAGCAAAAGGCAAGAGAGATGAGGAAGGCATCGAATCAACCAGACTTCCCTGCAGTGTGGACAGTATACTGTCCCCAGGTAACCCACATTCTAAGTCTCCACATTTGAACAGTCTCAGGAAGGACTATGAACAGGTCACAGAGAAATAACCACACTGTACTTCACAGTTCGGGATCTGGAGCACTAGAGCCAGAAGAGACAGGGATGCTCACCTAGTCCAACCTCCTTGTTTTATAAAAGAGTCAGAGGCCCAGAGACAGGAAAGGGCTTGCACAAAGTCACACGACAGGGTTGCCATTGTGCCCAGCCACCACCCCTGCTGCTCCCTCCTCAAGCCTGGTGTTGCCATCCTGGCTGTTGCTGCTGGAGCAGGCACAGATCTGTGCCTCTGTTATGGGAAAGAGACTGATCAGCATCAATTTCAGGTCCCTCTGGACCTGTCACTTGGGCACTGAAAGATGATTTCACTGACTCTGGGGCCCAAGATTGGTTTACAAAGCCACACCCTCACACCTATTTGCAAGGCTGACTTGTGATGACCCCACCTTCCTCATTAACTCAATAGTAATGCTTCTGATGACACCACCCAGAGTCCTGGATGCCCCAGGAAGAGAATGACCCAGCAGGAAGATGAAGCCATCAGCACTCCCCTCTCACATGTGACTTTCTGCCTCCAGTGGAATCCTGTCTCTCCAGTCCTCCTGCATTGCCTTGCTTCCCCACAGTGCCTGATGCAGAAACTAGCTGATTTCTTGCCCTACCTTGTGTCACAGGGCCCAGCAGCTTCCTGGGTGTTTACTCCACCACAACCAGGGCCTACAGCCACCA
Source organism: Galagoides demidoff (assembly GCA_963574575.1). NCBI lineage: Eukaryota > Metazoa > Chordata > Mammalia > Primates > Galagidae > Galagoides > Galagoides demidoff. The sequence goes on along the minus strand of CAUYQV010093433.1, from coordinate 26,290 downwards.
GCAAAAGACTCAGTGACAACTGTGACCCACCAGAGCCCATCACACCCCTCCTCTCCTCCAGGCATCAGTAACACCTACAGGGGTGGAGAAATCGGTTGATCCCCAAGTGGACTCCATGGCTCACACGGAAGCAGCTGTCTTCCTCTGGCTCTTGGCCAGGTCTCATCGCTGCCGATTTTTCAGGAACCACAGCTCTCCTCCCCTAAATATACACCCACCACCTGCCATGGTCCTCTGGTCCTTACTAGCTTACTCTGAGTTATCATAGCGTCTTTGGGACGAGGCTACTTATACCTGGAGGATGGAGGTGGCCTTTTCAAGAGTTTACCTTTGCCCTGTCCCTGGCCCTGTGTAAGAGATACACTGGGCTGCTTCGGGAAACTCCACCTGAATTCTGACAGCCCTTAGCCCTGGCTTTCCTGGGCCTGCCATCCATCACATGGGGCTGAGCCAAGCCTCTTCAGAAAGATGCCAACTCACACCAGTCACTCACTCTTCAGAGGCAGATTCATCCTGAGCAATGAGGTCCTTCCTTTGGCATCTTTTAGATGTTCACACCTAGAGGAAGAGCCATCACTCTCACATCCTGACAGGCTCAGCTAGGTCCCATGAGACGCTGGCTTCTGTGTCACTCACATGCCTGCCAGATCACTATTTTTACATCTATGCAACCTCATCCTCAGTGCTATCTGAGATTTGGTCCTGACACGGAGAAGCATCAGGTGACATCTGAGGTGAGCAACAGGTAAGAACGGTTAAAAAAAAAAAAAAATAACCAAAAAGCTGGAAGGCTGCCTAAGCCAAGCACCCACTAGGCTTGACTTAGGAATATCCGTATGTTTCTGACCTGGCAAAGAAGCCAATACCAGCTGGAGCCGAAAGAATTCTCCTCTTGAAGACATCCTCATGGCTACAGCCTTGGCCTTCAGGTGACCTCCAGATGGTCAACCATGGGCATCCTTGGACTGAGAGCTTAGACTTTGCAGGCACAAGAGATAGTTTTAACAACAGATGGGCCAACTCCCCAGGGCCCACTCACCTTGGACTTGGAATAACCAGAAGCTAACCACTAAGCTTGAGTCTGAGAAAGTTGGAAAAGCTCAGTGGAGCCCAAGGACCTTGTATGTGTTTTGTATTACTGCATAACAAATTGCCACAAACTCAGTGGCTTAAACAATACCCACTTGTTAGTTCAGAGTTCTGTAGGTAAGAAGCCTGGGTGGGTTTGGCTGAGCACTTTGCTTAGGGTATCAAAAGGCCAAAAACAAGGTATTTGCCACACTGGGATCTCAACTAGAGGTTCTGGGAAAGAAGCCACTTCCAAGCCCATTCCAGTTGTTAGCAGAATTTGGTTCCATGTGGCTGTAAGACTGAGGTCCTGGATTGCTCGCTGACGTTGGCCAGGGGTCACTCTTAGCAGCTACTGACCACACTCTGATCCTTGTACATAGGTCTCCTCCATCTTCAAAGCCAGGAACAGTCATTGTTCTGGTGCTCTGAATCTCTCCAATTTCCCCTCCTATTGTCAGCCTGAGAAAGCTCTCTGTCTTAAGGGCTCATGGGATTAAATTAGGGCCTCTGTGATCCTCTCTATCTTAAGGTTGACTGTCCCATATTCCATAACATCATCACAGGAGTGAAAGCTCATCATATTCACAGGGTCTAGAGATTAGGGAGGGTCATCTTTGGGGGACATTTTAGAAATTCTACCTACCACAGGCCCATATCTAGTATCCACTGTTTCACACCAAGGCTCAGCCCACAAAGGTGGAGAGTGGCGGCTGAGCGTGTGTGCAAGTGTGAGTGTGGATGCCTGATAGTGTGTGAGAGTGTGTGTTTGAATGTGTGCGTCTGAGAGTGTGTGTGTGTGTACTTATCCTCCCTCTCAAAGCTGTCTGAGGCCCCATATGTGTTACAATAATAAAATAAGTTGCCATTATTTTTCTCTCAATTATAGGATTATGGGGTTTCCTGGCTTGACAAGAGTTTAAGGACTACGTACCCTACCACTCTCATGAAGGCAGCCTTTGCTTGAATACCTCAATGACAGAGCACTCACTACATTCTTAAATAAGACATCAGCAGTTAATCCTTTATTCAATAAATAACTCCAAGCCAGGTCAGCACCAGATGCACAAACACAAAGTTGACCTAAACATGATCTGGTGCCACTGTGAGAAAGCACTTCCTCCTAACAGCCAAGACCTGTCCATCTGCAGTTCCACCAGCTGCACCTTGAGCTAGCCCCCAGGGCACCGGCATGAGCCAGCTCTGCCCCAGCTGCATGCCGCCCCCTTCCCCTGCCCACACATGCACCTGGCAGGACCATATGCCTGCCAAGGAGCGGCCACAGGTGGCAGAATGTGGGTCTGTGAGGACACCAGCTCCTGTCCAAGCCTGAGAGCCCAAAGGGCCAGGGAGCAGCTTTGTCATCCCTGTCATCTTCCAGGCCCTCAAGACAAGGAGGTGATCTGGTCAAGTGGGCTGTGATCACCGTATCTCACCTCCCAGCCCCTGTCTTGTGTCCTACATGCTCTGTGGCCCTTGGCAGGCCTCACCAGTCACTATGTCCCTACCCTACCCTGTTCTTCTCCTTACCTCCTGGGAATCAGGCTCCGGAACCTCTTGTTACAAGATTCATGTGCCAAATGCAGGTTAAGAGCCCTTGGGAGCCCTCTTTGCTCTTCTGGAGAACAGCCAGCATCCTCCCAGGGGCCTTCTGAAGCCCACTGCCGAATGCTCTGTGCAGAGAACTGACAGGTAGGAGGGGCGGCCACAGCAAAACTCTCAAGAGCATCCTGAGCCAGGGGGCCACACAGGGAACCCGCGTCATTCAATCAACTACTGGGTATCAGGTCCTGGGGGTAAAAGGGTTGGTAAATATAACTCCTGGCTCCAGGACTGACTGTGCGGTGGCAGAGATGGACTCAGACAGTTCAGTAGATTGCTATCATACAATGTGGCTAGTGTAATGAGCTGCCACACATATTTTGGGATCCCAGAAGAGACACTTAATCCAGACTGGGGGTGGGAGCAAGAGGGGACATTTCAGAATGGGAAGGCTTGTTTGAAACCCTCCCCCAGCACACAGATCATTCTAGCAGTCCTTCCTCCAGATGAGAATTATCACTCTAAAGATTAAAGGCAGGAGTCACAAGCCAGGGTTTTATTAACAATGTGAATTCAGATGCTGATAGATTGGGCAGACATTCGCCACAGGCTCATCTGCCTCTATTGCTTATGTTGTCACTGCACCAGTTCGTGTGGGATTGGGACCCCTGGTCTACAGGGACTACGTGAAGAGCTGGCACTTACTGTGATTGAGCCAGAGGTCCCAGCCTATCTGAAGAGGAGGGGCAGAATCAGCTGACTCTGACACATGCTGCATGCCAGGCACTATAAGAGGCACGCAAATCCCACAGACACCACTCACTCTGCACCTGGTGACCAGAGGCCTGGGGCCTGGCCAGTGGGTACAGCTTTGACCCCAGCACCTTGCAGGTGTGAAGACTCAGCTGTTCCCTGAGCTCCCCTGGAAACCTGCCCCTCCTGTTCCTATTCTAACCTCCCACCTCCACTCCTGACTGTAGTCTCCATTTGTCTCCTCCCACTCACCTCTGCTTCTCCCTCGCCCACTCCTCCTAGCTGCCCTTTCTCCCTAAAGACCCTAGAGGTCAAAAGAAAACACAGTCTTTATCACCTTTAATTTAAGTGTTACAATTTCTATTCCTAACTCTAAAGCAGATGAATTGGCTATTTCAAAAGAAGCTCCTTTGCTGATGGGCTTTGCGTTTTTTAAGTTACCCACCCCAGATTTAACAAGTTCTATAAGATAAAAATGATTTAGCAAGACTTTAGCTGTGCTATGCTCAATTCATAACAGTATCTATTTATCTATTCTACTCAAAACATTATCAGGGAAGTGACTATTCTGGATAGCCAAATTTCAGGTAATAAAGTCTATCCCTTTTATATTTTAATTTTTTAAAAATTTGGGTGTGGCTTTCTTTTAATGAAACATATAATACCTGCATTTTTAATCAAAGCATGCTGAACATAATTTAAAGTTCTCTCAATGACTCAGAGTCATCACTGAGCATTATCCAGTCAGTCTTCCAAGTGTCCTGTCCCTAGACTATTATGCTTCGAATTCTTGTGTCTGCTCTTCATAATTATTCTGTTTCCTCCCCAAGGATTGACTGTTAAATAATAACAGGAACATTGCTGACTCTCCAAGCTCTGTGCTAAAGACTTTTTGTTCATTAGTTCATGTAATTCTCACAAGGTAGATCTATTACCCTCATTTTATAGATTAGGAAACCAGGCAGTTAAGAACCTTGACCAAGGCTACTCACTAGTAAGCGACACGCTGTCACTTGGACCCAGTTGGTGTGACTCCAAAGCTCACGCTTACCATCACCAGGCATCACCTCTCCTTACTTCTAATTTACTTCTTTAAATTGCCACAGAATAAAAAACAAGACAGCCAGCTTATCAGAACTCTGAATGAAGTAGGAATATGTGTAGTAGAGGACACAGGAATGGTAGGTGCCACAGATGGGGGGACGGTCCTCCATGAAAATGTCAACATTTTTACCACTTAAAAGGTATGGGATTCTTTTAGGGGTGATGAAAATGTTTAAAATCGACTGTGGTGATAGTTGCACAACTCTGTGACTATACTAAAAACAGGTAATTGTATAATTTAAATGGGTGGGTTATATGGCATGTGAGTTTCAATAAAACTACAGAAGAAGGAGAACAAAAGGGGGAGGAGGAAAAAAGAAGAAACAGGAGAGCCAGAGGAGCCCTGATGGGCATTTGGGCTGCCTGGAAATTTTGCATGTTGTTATTAATGTTGGCTCAGTTCCTACATGTACATTTGTAGGGAGGTGAACTCTCCCTGGATATGCAGATGAGATTCAAAGTGAACAAAAGTTGGCTGTAAGCACCACCAGAGGGTTCCTGGTTTTTTTTTACTTGTTTGGTTGGTTGGCTTCAGTTTTTGGCCGGGAGTGGGTTTAAACCCACCACCTCTGGCATATGGGACCAGCGCTCTACTCCTTTGAGCCACAGGCGCTGCCCCAACTTTTTTTTTTTTTTAAATCTACCCTGTCGCCCTGGGTAGAGTATCCTTACATTATTATAGCTTACCACAACCTCAATCTCTTGGCAATCCTCTTGCCTCAGCCTCCCTAGTAGCTGGGACTATAGGCGCCTGCTATGATGCCTGGCTAGTTTTTCTATTTTTATAGACATAGGTTCTCACTCTTGTTCAGGGTGGTTTCAAACTCCTCAGCTCAAGGATCTCCCAGCTCGGCCTCCCAGAGTGCTAGGGTTACAGGCAGGTGTTAGCCACCGCACCCAGCAGGGTTTCCTGCTCTAGTCTTTGCTTCCTAACTCTGCTTCCTTAAAGTCCACCCCTCTCTCTGACCTTAAGTGACCCTGAGTCCCAGGAGAGACCTAGCCAGTGTCATCTTCCTAAGGGGGCAGGGGGCCTGCAGCAAGTTGTCCTACTGGTCTCCTGTCTGGGCCTTGCCTATAAAATGGGTTCCCTCTGAGCAGTCAGGAGTTCTGGCTCCCTGGATGAGTCCCCAGTCCTGAAAGGGTTACATCTGAGCCCCACATAGGTCTCCCAGTTGCTCTGACCCTGGATAACAAACCTCATGTTTTAGGTGTTCTTCTTTCTCACTCACAACCCAAATTCTTTTCATAACAAGCTATTTACTTCCATAGTTCAGCATGTACCTTTACATTGTACTTAAAATAGCTGTATATTTTTGTTTTTCTAAATGAGAACAAGAAAATTGTTGTAAAGGAAAGCCTTCTGCAAGTGCCAGGAATGTTCAGGCTTGTCAGAGAATCCAGGGCAAGATAACCTTCTAGTTTTTCCAAACTAGAAGTCCCATCTCACGTCACAGTTTGAAACACAAACCCACAGACTCTGGGCTCCTGGGCCTGTAGGAAGGCTCCTGGTTGCCGTTCATATTCAGGATGTCAGGAGGTGCAACAGAGAGGGGTCTGAGGAGAGAGGGTGCCCGTGAAATGCTAACATCTGAACATGTGCACAGAAAGACACTTCTAGTGAGCAACGAAGTTAAAGACAGACTGGGGCCTGCACAACCCTGGGGGATGCTGGGACATTGACAGGTAGTCCAAGGACCAAGTTCTCCTACAGAAAGGAAGCCAGCCAACAGAGCAGGAGCTCTGGCCTCTTCCCTCCCTTCACTCTGAAGCTGGCATTTACATTCAGGGAGCAGCATCTCATGTCAATCCAGCGTCTACACACTGAGGAGCTGAAGACTCCATCCACCCTACCCCCGAGGAGAGGGTAGTCTCTCAGTTGAAGAGTCTAGATTCAAAAGGTGTGGATTCTAGTCCCTGCTCTGTCACTTACTCATTATGTGTCCTTGTACAAGTTAATTCAACTTCTCCAAGCCTTGGTTTTCTAATCTACAAAACTAGGATACTAAGAATATCAACTTGATAAGCTGATGTAGGGATTAAAGAATGCAAAGTGTACAGCCTGTCCGTAGCCCACAGTAAGCGCTCAAGGGCAAGAGCTGCTATTGCTGCCCATCCCAGCAGCAGGAAGTTGGATAGTTAGCAGTTCTGGGGTACACTGTGACCCAGGCACTGTCCTCTGTGTTGATTCCTGCATTCCTCATGATACCCCATGAAGGCAGCTGCTACTATCATCCTCACTTAATAGACCAAGTAGAAGCTGGGGCCCAGAGAGGTTTCCAAATTTGCCCAAGGTCACAGAGCATGCTAGTGAGTGGCAGGATACAGAGGTCCAGACACTCTAATATGGTGTCATCCGCTAGACATCCACTGTGCTCTGCCCACTATTTTCCTAGATGGGTCCTAGGGAGGCAATAGGAGCCAGACACAGTCCTAATGGAGCTTCTAGTCAAATGCAGCAGACAGATGCCAACCAAGACACCACAATCTAACAGGCAGGGACACAACAAAGTTTCTGCAGAGGAGTTTACTGACGAATTTCTGGAAACCACAGAGCACCATTTGGACTTAGAATAAGGAAGCTTCCATTTTGCCCTTAGCCGGGGTATTGATAAGAAAAACACAGGCTCTTTTTGCAGATGTCAGGCTCAGCATCAGTCTGTAATCCCTCTCTCCTCAGACCCCTGTGTCTGAAACTGGCCTCATACACATATTATTTCTGATAATATAAAATGTCAGGACTCCTTCTCCCCTCATCATTAAGGGTCTAAAATGCTCAATTCATAACACACAGAAGGCCTTGCAAACCATTCAGTTGATGAAGCTGACGGGCTTCAGTTCTGCCTGAGGAGTATATATGAGGGTCGCTGCACACGCTCACCCTCCAGGAAAGAGTGCACCACTGGGGCTGGGGCCACCCCACCTCCCCAGCACAGGCTGCCACTCAGGGGTTGGCCAATGCAACCAACGGCCCATTCCTTCATGAGCTCACAGCCCTTCTAAGGAAGGAAAGCCCTGAGCTTATGGGGGTGAAGCTCTGTTCTTGCCTTTGTATCAGTAGTGGACTTTTTACTTCTTCCCCAACATGTTAAGGAAACACCGAGGTTCTGCTCTAACAAGAAAGGGAAGGACTTGCCTTTAAAAATGAGGTGGTACCTTAGCAAGGACCTGACCACTGACTAGGACTCAAAGTTCCACCATGTTAACTACTGAGGTCTGCAGTGAGCTGGGAAGACAGGGACCCAGCTGTACCTCTGGGTGAGATAAACTATGAAAGGATGAAGGCTTCCTGCTGTACTTGGATGAAGATCCAAACTTCTTATCAAGAGCACAAGGCCAGTCTGATCTGGGCCCTGTTACTCCTCCAGCTCTGGGCGTAGCACTTCTTTTAACAGACCTCTAACCACATGGCCTCCTGGAACACTCAAGGGCCTTTGTCTAGCTGACTCCTCTACCTGTAAGGCCCTGTTCAACTCTCCACACAGCTCACTCCTCTGTAGTTAAGATGTCACCTGTGTGGAGAGACCTTCCCTGACTATCAGGTCTAAAAAAAGGATGCTTTCTCTCTGTTTCTCTCTCCTCTTATTCTTCTTCTTCACAGCACTTGTGCTGGTGCTTGGTATGTCTGGCCTCAGATCCATTCATCCTCTCCCATGATTCCCAAATATCTTAGGAAACATACATTTCCCAGATAGGTCTCCCTTTGGCCCAACTAGGTATGGCCAAAGGCAGCTTTGGGGGGAACATGACAGGTGCAGTAAGGGTGAAGCTGGATACCTCGTGCCTCCACCTCTGCCTGGGGTGGCATCCCTGCAGCTGCTGCCTCTCCTTGGCTCCAGTTTCCAATGGAAAGGGTACCACAGTCCTACCTTCCCCAGGGTGACTCCACCCTAGGCTCTAACAATACCACCTCTTCCCTTGCCTCTTGAGCATAGAATGGCAGCTGCTCCCCACTATGTCTAATTGCTGAGCTGTGTCTCTCTCTCCTCCAACTTCTCAGCTCTCTACCCACCTGCATAACCATTTCCCTGTATTATTGATGCTATTTCTAATACTTGAGTGGTTTCTGTTTTTCTGGTTAGACCCTGACTGATACAATGCTTATTCCAACTTGTAATTTTTTAATTAATTTTCCCAGTTATTTAATTATCTCTAGACCTACTGCAAGCTCCATAGGGCAAGGACTATATCTAGCTTATTCATTATTACATCTCTAGTCCCAGCACAGTACCTGGCAAATAGGAAGCTGTGTTAATTATTGATGCAAAATATTTGTCAAATGATAAAAAGATGTAAAATTCATGTTTCCCAAGAAGTCCTCAATTTCCAAAAGAAAGGGAAATTCCATTTGGAAATGATTCGTGTTTATGCAGATGACTTGTTATTGAAATGGTGACAGAGAGAAAGTGGGTTTTGAGTTTTTCGACCCAACAGGGATATAGAATCATCCTCCAGTAAATAGGTGGTGAGTTAAGTGTTCTTGGTTAAGAAATCAGCACAACTCCAGGGACATACCCAGCCCCAGGAGGACCCTCATCTCTGGATGCATACCCACAGCCTGCCAGGGTCTGCGCCACTCTACACACACAGGAGCAAGTCTTGGGGACAAACCTTTTTGTGGTCTCCAAAGACTTCTGCTCCGCCAGCTCTTTCTGTAGCTCCCGCTCCTTGGCCTCCTTCTGCCCAATGGGGCAGTCTTCAGGGACAGTAAAGAGGGACAGGGCATCTTTGCTGTCCTCTTCTCGCAGCACTTTAGCAAACACCTTCTCAGCCAGGAGCCGGACTTGCTCGTCCACTTCAGAGATGTTTAGCTTGGGGAACTGGCGCGGCATCTCAGCTGGCGAAGGAAGAACACACCATTAACTTCATGAATTGCTGGCAGCCTGAGTCACCAATACAGGGGAGGAGAGGCAGCAGGCCCACCTAGGCCTCGGGGCAACTGTCTCCTCGGGAATTCCCCAGACCAAACTCACAGGGTAATTTCAAAATAAGCTCAGTAAGTAACTGGATTTGGGGTACATAGGGCTACTCACATATCATAAGGCCAGAAGTCGAAGGCTGGGCTGTTGAACTAAGGGTGCTTCCATTGCCCCCACTCAGGGATCGGCAGCACTCTGGCTGCCTTGCCCTCCTGACTCTGTTTCCATGATTAAGAAAGAACAAGAGGCAGCTCAGAGCTCTCCAGCCTCACTCCTCCACTTCACAGAGAGGAAGATCAAAGCCCAAAGGGCTTAACCATTAGCTTAACATCCCACAGGTTTACAGCAGAGCCTTGAGAAATCCAAAGCTGCATCCTCCAGGACATAAAACAAGGCCTTTTCCCACAAAGAAAGAATCTCTGATTGTAGTTCCAGTCCAGAGCCTTCTAACAAGTCAGAGCAAATAAAACGAAGGTTTGGGGACCAAATCACTCTTTACTAAGCTGAATACTTACTTCCCCAAAGCAGCTTTCCCCATCTATCTCTCTGCATGCTTGCTCCATACTATCAGTAAAAGCCGGCCTCACTCATTGGATTTCTTTCTTTCTTTCTTTTTAATTATTTGCATAGCACTTAATACATACACTCTGCCAGGAGCTTTATATGTATTAACTCAGTTAATCTTATTGTTCCCATTTTATAGATGAGAAAATGAAGGCACGGAAAGCTAACTTGCCCAGGGTCACACTTTTAATAAGTGGCTATCTCAGCCTTTCTCCCCCTGTCCTTTTCCTCTCTGAGCCTTTACTCAGAGAACTGGTCCCTGCCTGTGTGCCCTTAGCCACGATGCTGTACTTACTGCTCTCTTTGTCCATCCGGTGTCAGGGCAGGTCCCCTCACCGTCCCCCACATAACATTTATGGAATGGATGAATACCACCCCCTTTTCAACAAGCCACCTTCACCAGGAGAGGATCTGGGGGAGGAGTTTCCTGTCTACCTGCCACAGTTTCTTTATAGTTGATTGTGAGAAGTGGCTTTGTCGATCAGACGGACAAGGATGAAGGTGAGATAGTGCCCTGTTAGGACAAGGATGAAGGTGAGATAGTGCCCTGTTACCCTGGCAGGGACGGGAAGCAATTCTGGACGTTGGTGGGGGGAATTACTGGCTGTCCTGGGACAAGCACTCTCTGGACTCACAATTTTCTCATTTGAGAGGTAAAGGGATTGAACCAAATGGTCTCTCTAAAGCCCTCTTAGGTCGAAGGGGCATGATTCTAGGTATCTGAGGGGTTTCAGCACCTGAGGAGGGCTTGGCTGCCCTGGTCTTCTTGGTGGCATGTGGAACTATTCATGACTCTGACAGGGAGGAGGAGAGTAAACAGCAGTCACAGTGCGTCTGCCAGCCCCTTGACTCTGAAACCCATTTTTTCTTCCCTCCTCAGGACATGCCTTTCCCAGGCCTCTCTCGCCCTAAGTGGCTGAGTGGGCGGGAACTGGTGAGGAAGGGCCACCACCGCACGCAACCCAGCAGACAGCAAAGGCCTGGCCTCTGCAAAGAGGAAGAGGAACAGAGCTGGCTGTGGCTATTTCCATCCCCTGACAGCAGAGCGAGGGGGAAGTTGGAAGCCATCAGAGCGGAGGCTGAGAAGAAGGTGACAGGGAGTAAAATGTGAAAGAACTAGACCCAGAGGTCTGTCAGGCTGAAGCACAGTGGCACGCTGGCCCCCCCAACTCCATATCTGTGGGTCAAGTGCAGCATTTTAAAACCTCACACAACATCTCAAAAGTAGGCATCAAATGGCCCCAGGCAAAGGGCATGAAACACCATAAAGCAACATATCCTACTCTACTTCTAGAAATTTCTTCTAAGCAAAGAATATGAGGGAAGGAAAAGTACAAAGTGTTTACCTGCACTCTTTACAGAAATGGCTTTACAGTAGCCAAAGTACGACCCACTTATTTGAAAAAACTGTTCATTCTGAGGAGGGCACAATCACATTAATAAATTTCTTGTGAAATATAGTAAGCGAAAAACTCAGTATTAAATACATAAAACTGTACTCACATTTTGATGACAAAGATATGAAAATGCCATCCCCTTACAGATTAGGACTGCAAGTGGGACCACCCTGGAAATGTGGGGTCAACCAGATGGTGGGGCTGCCTATGTGTGAGGGGACATTTCACTCTGATAATTAATGCTGCCACATTGTCATTTTTAAACAAACACAAAGAGAATAGAAAGAACACTAGTACATTTAAGATTCTATGTAAAGAGAGAAAAGTAGGAAAACAAGTGAAACGTCTCATTCCGGCGGGTTTTCTAGTTAGGGCCCTCTCCTGCCGAACCTACGCCCGTGAGTGGCCGGCCCAAAGGGAGCTACAGGGTTGGGACTATCTCCACATTAGCTCCTAATGGACAGAAACTGCCCCCAGCACCATCTTCCTGCCCCCTCCATCTCCACAGACACACCTCACAGGATTCCCTCAGAACGGGGCATTTGGGCGGGTGGGGAATCCCTTCTGTCTGAGGGCTCTCATCCAAGATCCTGCTATGTTTTCCCACGAGCATTTTTAACTTGCGCAAGTGAACTAAACAAACTTTTCAGGATGCACCTTTCTATAAAAAAAATCTTCCTTTTCCTTTAGCTTAAATAGCTTAGCTCAATCTTTCCCAAAGCAGATCCCCTAAGATGCTGGTAAAACCTGTGGTCAATGATTGAGAGCTACTGCATTCCGTAGCCCCTACACCCACATTCACAAGGCCCATTAAAGACTTGAGGATCACAGAGTAACATTTCCTACAGAATCTTTCTGTGGTTCTTTTTTTTTGGGGGGGGGAGTGTTTGTTTGTTTTTTGTTTCATAAAACAGAGTCTCACTGTGTCACCCTGGTAGAATGTAGGGCATCATCATAACTCACAGCAACCCTAGACTCCTGGGCTCAAGCTATCCTCCTGCCTCAGCGACCCCACTGAAAGGTTTTTTCAAAGTACCTCTGTTTAAATGGAACAACAGAACATGAGAAAATAAACCGTTGGTGGGGTCTGCAGCTATTAAATATTTGGTAAAGAATTCATTCTGTGTCGTAGCACAAAGTAACCACCTTGGGGTGCTGTGGGCCTCAGCGACCTGCTGCTACTAGCTTGTGGATATCCTCGGCAGACAGTGGCCACCTGCTAACACTTCCCTCCAGAGCTTATCTCCCCACCAGACCCTCCAGACACCTGCCAGGTCAGGCGTGCCCAGGAAACCCCACTCTGCAGATGCCCAGCAGTTTCAGCTCCAGCTGCCTGTTCATGCCTGGCCTTCAACCATTTGCCAGCTAAAGCCAGCAAGTTTGGGAAGCTTAACTGTGAATTCACCAGCATCCGTCAGTCAGTGATACAGCTTATCTCACCGTCACATGCAACATGATCCCAGTAGCTTGAAGTGTCCCAAAGTTAGAAAGCTCTAAAACACTCTAGTTTCAACAAGCAGTAACTTTTCACAGCACCACAGCCCCTCTAGAAGGGAAGGAAGGTACCACTTTGATCCCCTCCTCATATAAATGAAGCTGTTTGCTACTCTTGCCAGACTCCCATCACCAGAACCCCCGACACAGACCTGATCCTGATGGTGAAGTCTGATCCATGACTGATCCTGTGGATGCCACGTAGGTGACACGCTCGGGCCAGGTGCCGCGTGCTGCCCAGAGAGCTGAGCTGAGTCAGTATGGGAGTGCAGCTAGCTGGGTCCTGTCTGCCGAGGCTGAAAGGTCTCCGCTTTGCATATCCGTGAGCAGCAGTGAGCCAGAGCAGGAAAAGTCTGGGCTGGAAATTCTTCCGTGAATATGAAATACAAGTGGAAAATTTCCAAGAATCCTAATAGGCCCAGGTAACACCAGTTATCCCAGGCAAAGTGGCTATGGTATCTGAAGGCAGTGTCTTGACCCAGCTCACAGCCCTCAGCAGAAGAAACTAAAGCGGCAGCTGCCCCAACACAACAGTACACTCAGCCGCCCTGACTAATGCCAGGAGATAAGCCACAGACAGCCTCCTCCTGTAATGCCCAGGCTCCTCCTGAAAGCTGAGTAGCAATGAATGATACCGTCCCCTTTGCTGCTTCCGTTTTGAACCAATTTCAGACCTGACCTGGCCACTGGGTTCATCCCATCAAGAGGACTCATCTCAGGAACAGCCTGCCCAGCCTCTTCTCAGAAAGCCCCCCCCCAAAGCAACCCTCTAAAGAGCATCCCAGAACTGGCAGGGGGGGTCCCCAAGCCCAGTTGCCAATACAATCCTCTTCCTTCCTCCTCCTGTGAAAGGGAAAAACCACCAACTGCTTCCACAGTTCCCGGGAGAGGACAGAGCCTCAGGGAGAGGGGACTGCCTCCCCACAAGGCAGACTGCAGACAGGGGCGGGCTAGGATAAAGAGGCAGCCTCATTCCATGCTTTTCCTTCTTCCCAGAAAGAAGTTACATATCACAGATGACTGGGCAGCCTGAGAAGCTCTACCACCCCACCCTCAAGCACACACACGTGAAGTATGCCCACATGACCCCCCTGTGCCCACCCCCACACCCGTCCCTTCTTACTGCCGCTGGTGGCTCCCACGTGGGCCTCCAGCTTGGAGCAGCCTCCCAAGCACTGGCTGGACTCTGCCACTCTCCCTGGGAAAGATGGAGACCCGCTTCAAGTGACCCACAGGAGCAATCTTCTATAACCAAGCAGGGTGGATTAAAACACCATCACAGGGTGCTAAGCTCAGTATTTCATCAGCCCTTTAGGAGAGTGGGAAGGCTCAGAACAGACACACGGCCTCCCAGTAACTTAAATCATGTGGGTCTGGGAGATAATCATGAGCAAAATGGCTATTTCTGTGGTGCTGTTGAAATCCTGGGGAGAAGAGCCCAGAAAGGATGGGTCAGTTGTTTACTGGAAGGCTAGCTGTAGCCCTGACTTGGGCCTGAGTCACCTCCTTAAATCCAATCGTGAGGTTGTGCCTTACTTAGCCCACATCATAATTCCTGCGAGCACAGAGGAGATTACAGGGTTGACACATGATCCTCGGGCCACTGCCGGGCTTTAGCTACCCAGGGATTACAACCCACCTGTCCTCACAGCTGTTTCATAAACAGTGCAACTAGCAGGCTACAAGCAACCTAGAGAGAAGGTAATGTTCATTCATTAAATAATTAAATGGATTTACAGCATGAGAAAAAAAAACACAAGCCCTTGGTACTGTCCCCCCAGAAGAGGAGAGAGCAAATGATTCCTTCTGCTGGTGTTTTGGGGAAGGAGGTGGCACTGTGGGGCTACAATGGTTATCCTAGCCCATGGACCCTGAATCCTACATGTTCAGGAGATTCTATCTGCACCTTTAACCAGGGAGAGTGGCAGAGTCCAGCCAGTGCCTGGGATCCTGGATAGCCTTAATCTAAACAAGTATTTCCCAACTACAATCTCCAAACACAGATCAGAAGGCCTGGGAAATATAGAGCATAGTCCTCTATAAGAATTCATGCAATTTTTCTACTAGTAGATTAAATATCTGAGAAGTCCTGCAGTAAAGAAAGCTGCTTAACTTTGTTTAACCCAATGCACTTATTTGACCACCCCACCACTGTTGTCATAGGAAAAGTGCCTATTAATATCTCATGGCATGGGCTTTGGAAAACACCTTCCACTTTGAATCTTCATTTTCCAACCAGAGAAAGCTGCCTTTCTGGGGCCCAGCTACTGGTATGAGACTGACTCCATCTGGTCCAGACAGAGGCAGGCAGCAGCCCCACTAAGATGACACAGGTTGGAACAATGGCCAATGGTCTTGCTAGAGCCAAAGGGATGGAAAACCCTCCAGAACATGGGAAATTTAGGAGACAACTACAGCTCTGTCTCAGAAAGGCAGCAAGCTCTGCTCAGGACCTCATAATTCCACCTTAAACTTAACATGTCCCTGTTCCGTGTGGCCTAGATGTCTCCTTAAACTGAAAAGCATCACTCCTAAGGTTAAAGCCTTATTTCCCTTTTGAGCAGACATCGAGATAATCTACAGTAACCAGAAAGACCCAGGTCTTCCTTCTTCAACCCAAGAAACAAGACTGCATTCACTTTTTTCACTCAAGTGCCCCTTACAAGCCTTAAAACACAGGAAAGGCTGAAATCAAATCATGTCTCATCAAAAAAGACATTATTCTCCTCACCAAAAGCAAAGCATGAGCTTGCCCAAACAGATCCATTCATTTTCCTTCTCATCTCTGAGGTGTGTGTGACTCATATAAGGAATTGAGCAAAGGGGCTTTGCCTATAAAATATCAGCTCCATGACAAATCTTACCCGTCTCATTTATGATTGTATCCCCATCCCTGAAATATGGTAGGCATTCGACAAATATTTGTTGAATGAATGAATGAACGCATAAAAAATGGATGAGTGCATGAACTTAGTCCACCTACAGCAATCTCAAGAATCAGTACTGTGTATGGTTCAAGTACATAGACTCAAGCCAGACTACCTGGGTTTAGATCCTGTTCCTCCACTTAGTTGCATGACCTTGAGTAAGTTACTAAACTTTTCTGTGGTTCAGTTTTATTCCCTATAAAATGGGGATAATAAAAGTGCCAACCTCATAGGTTGCCATG
The DNA here is from genome assembly GCA_963574575.1 of Galagoides demidoff. Taxonomy (NCBI): domain Eukaryota; kingdom Metazoa; phylum Chordata; class Mammalia; order Primates; family Galagidae; genus Galagoides; species Galagoides demidoff. The sequence continues at coordinate 10,283 of CAUYQV010093433.1, read as the reverse complement.
ACAAATTAGTTAGCATATATAAAGTGCTTTGGCTAGTATGTGGCACAGAGTGTATGCTTTTTTTTTTTTTGAGACAAACCCTCAAGCTATCCCCCTGGGTAGAGTGCTATGGCATCACAGCTCACAGCAACCTCCAACTCCTGGGCTCAAGGGAGTCTCCTGCCTCCGCCTCCCAAGTAGCTGGGATTACAGGCGCCTGCCACAATGCCCAGCTATTTTTTTTTTTTTTTTGATTGCAGCTGTCATTGTTGTTCGGCTGGCCCTGGCTGGATTCGAACTGGCCAGCTCAGGTGTATGTGGCTGGCGCCTTAGCCACTGAGCCACAGGCACCAAGCCAGAGTGTATGCTTTTCAGCATTATCTCTGTCAAGATCATTGTCATAGTCATTATTGTATCAGATACAGAAGAGGGTCCAGTGGAGAAAATGAGCATGAACTTTCATCCAGACACTGAATCACTCTATTCAGCATCATTTATTGAGCACGATTATGTGCCTCACATGCTCCCTAGTTCCTACCTGGATTCAGGAAAAAGAAAAACATGTTTAAATGTGAAGCCAGATCAGGAGGAAGAGCTTTCTCCGGTATGAATGGTACATTTTAGTGACTATGCATGGCCAGGTCTTCAGCCATAAGCTTATCTTCCTATGCCCTACTCAATTCCTTAAAAATCAAAAGTCCAAAGCCACTGTCACATGCCCTAGATATGCAGCCAGCACATAGAAAAACTAAGCAATTAATATGCTTAGTGCAGGGCAGCTCCCATAGCACCATGGTTAGGGTGCCAGCCACATACACTGAGACAGGAGGGTTCAAACCTGGCCCGGGTCAGCTAACCAACAATGACAACTGCAACAAAAAAATAGCTGGGCATTGTGGCAGGTGCCTGTAGTTCCCAGCTACTTGGAAGGCTGAGGCAAGAGAATCGCTTATGCCCAAGAGTTTGAGGTTGCTGTGAGCTGTGATGCCATAGCATTCTACCAAGGATGACAAAGTGAGATTGTCTCAAAAAAAAAAAAAAAAGGAGAAAAAGAAAATATGCTTACTGCAATAACCAGGAAGGCCAATGAGCAGTTTTAGGGGAGAAAAAGGTATGTCCCAGTATAACCGGAAGGATGTGTTTTATCTGCCCATGACATTTACAAGATCTAGGATTGATTTTTTTTTTGACCTGCTTCTTGGCTAGGGTAAGGATGGGGCTAAACAGGGAAACCCCATACCATCATCTTCAGAGCATGCCAGGCCCCTCAGAGTTGCAGCCAGGTGGGGACAACTACCCCAGACCCACTGTCAACACTCCTAGAGGTGGGAAAAGACAGAGGCTCTGTCTCCCTGGCTCAATGGCATTGATGCTTCACAAGCAGGAATATCCCATCTGGGTTCCAGTTGCAGGCAGCTTTTCCTTGAAGATGACCAAATGTTGGTCACTAAATCTGGGGAGAAAGCCAACAAGGGTTCAGGACCATACTGAAATCCTTCCTCATGCTGCTGGCTTTCACCCAGGCCCTTTGCTAATTTGTGGTCACCAAGATTTCAGCTATGTATACTTTAGGGAAATGACACTCCAGTTAGCAAGCCTCTCCTACTCTAGGGCCTTTCAAAGCTCCTTCCAGAGGCCTCTGCCAGCCAAGACAAGCCATTAGCAGCTCTGCTGGCACTGCAGCTACCAGAAGATCAAGGGCAGAAAGCAGATGCCAGAGCGCAAGACTGTACACCTCGCCGGCCGGGAGAGAGCCAAAGGGGTGGGTATGAAGTCCTCAAATGACTCCAACACCCCATGATCCTGTCCATCTCCTGCCTCAGGTAGAAGTCCTCCTCGGTGGTCCACATCTGGTTGGTCTTTAAGCACCTAGAAACTTGCCCAGGCACTTAACAGGCGGTAAAACGCAGGTCTCATAATTTCTCTACACCTTGCGATTCCAGTGTAGGCCGCCAGGGAACCAGGATGCTCCGGCTCACCTGAGGCCTCTGGAGCCCGCCAGGGCCACCTCAGGGGCAGAGGCAGGGGTAGGGGCATAGCCAAGGGCAGAACCGGAGATGAGTGGGGGATCGGCACCACCGCCCGGGTGAGCCAGGAAGGCGGAGCCAAGGTTCTGCCCCGCGGGCGCAGCTGACTCCCGCCTGGGGCCGCAGGGGCCGCAGGGGCCGCAGGGTGCCAGGCCAAGGTCAGCAGTCAAGCATCGCGCGCACTCACCGGGTTCGGAGGACAGGGCCATGCCGTGGGCACGAAGGGGGTGACCTCGGGTCTGGAGCAAAGGTGACACGCTGGGCAGGGCGCACAGCAAGAGCAGCGGGGAGGGGATGCTGGGCGCGGAAGCCGCCACGGCCGGGGCCGGGCCGGACAGCGCCCCGCAGCAGGAGCGGGGACCCGGCGTTCCCAGGGCGCAGCGCTGCGGAGTCCCCGCCTGGCCGGCCGCGGCGCAGCCCAGCACAGGGAGGGAGGGCCGCCTGGGCAGGGAAGACGCCGCCGCCACAATCGGTGCCCTACCTGGGCGTGGAGCGGAGGAGCGGCGAGGAGAGGGGACAGAGGGGGCGCGGGCCAGGCCGCCGCCGCCAGCGGACAGAGCTGCCTGCTGCTACCTGACGCGCCCGGGCCGCGCTGCCAGCAGGAAACTTGAGCGCACCGGAGCGCGGCGGCTGCCCTGCGCCTCCGCCGGAAGCGCGCCCGCCGCCGCCGGGGCTCCGCGGGGCCAGCGCCGCACCGGGTCAGGGCCGGCCCGGCCCCTAGCACCTCGCCGCCGCTGCCCGGCTGGGTCCGACGCTGCTCCCCGGGGCGTCCGGGTGTGCCTGACCTCCTCCCCTCCCCGCCAGAACTTTTCCCAAGGCGAGCGTCTGGTGGTCTCAGCCCACACGCAGGTGACTTACCCCTGCATCAGTTTTCTCCCAGGCGTCTGTCTGGTCACTTGGATCACCTTTCCGCCCCTCCTAACACACACAGGTACACACACACTCTCCAACTCTCTGCCCTCTGGCGTCTACACCCGCCCCTCAACGTCCGGAATGACCTCCTAGTTGTCAGAGCCAGTGGGTGCCCTGCAGCCTCGCTCACCTTTCCCGGCGTTTGAGCCTGCTGGCCACGCCTATCTTCCTGGAATGTTTGGAGAACGCGGTTTCCAGAGTTGCTACCACTGTCCCCTTGGAGCTCTTCAAACTTTCCACATAGCTGGTTGCCTTTAGCTTCTCTCGGCCTCCATAGCCTGGCTTTTCATTGTGATGTTCCCAGGGTCCCACCGCGCTAGCCCCCTCTCCCTGCTGGCCCACTCTCAGCCGCTCCTATAGTTTTAACAACCTCCTGACTGCTAATGATTCTAGAACCGCGTCTCCAAGTCCAGAATGCTCCAGACATGGGCAGATGGTACATTTCACTTCCCAGGCCCCACTGGCAGTGCCGAGGCCCATGGAAACGTGTCCAGACCCAAATTCTAATTGCCTCCCAGAAACATGTCAGAACCTACTTCTGTTTTTCCAGCCTTAGTGAGGGTTATCACCATGTGCCCACTCCCCAGGGCACATGTGGGAGCCATTCTTGCTCCGTCTCCCTTTCATCTATAGCACCAAGCAAGTCACCAAGCACGGAGAGGAAACTCTTCATTAGAGAGCATCCACCATGTGTGCCAACCACAGTCTCATAGTTGTCTTATTTAAACACCAAGTTTTCTTCCTTCTACCACATAGCCTGATATTTGTTTACTTATAACTGATATGCACCTGAGATTGTGTTCATATATTATGTACAGTAGAACCTCAGGATGTTGACCACCCAAGGGACTATAACAAACTGGTCAACATATGGAGGTAGTCAACACAAGGAACTAGGTCTACTGTACCGATACACACATGTAGTGTATGTCTGGTCTGGTCTATGAAAATTAGATCAACTTAAGAAGGTGGTCAATGTAGGGAAATGGTCAACTATGGAGGTTCTACTACATGATAAAGCACACTAAAAAACAATAAAACATGTGGTAAAGCTGAAACTATATATATATATATATATATATATATATATATATATTTTTTTTTTTTTTTTTAGACATAGTCTCCTTCTGTTGCTGGGGATCAAGTGTCATGCCTCAGCATAGCTCACAGCAACCTCAAACTCTTGGGCACAAGTAATCTTCTTTCTTGCCTCAGCCTTCCTAGTAGCTGGAATTATAGGCACCCACCACAACATCCAGCTAATTGTTCTATTTTAGTAGAGACAGAGTCTTGCTCTTGCTCAAGGTGGTCTTGAACTCCAGAGCTCAAAGGATCCTCCTGCCTCAGCTTCTCAGAGTGCTAGGATTACAGGCAGGAGCTACCATGAAACAATAATTTTAAGTTTCTTCATTTTTTTTTTTGACAGTCTCACTATGTCACCCTGGGTAGAGTGCTATGGCATCACAGCTCACAGCAACCTCAAATTCTTGGGCTTAACCTATTCTTTTGCCTCAGCCTCCCAAGTACCTGGGACTACAGGCCCACCACAATGCCTGATTATTTTTTGTTGCAGTTGTCATTGTTGTTTAGCAGGCCCGGGCTGGGTTCAAACCCTCCAGCCTCAGTGTATGAGACTGGTGCCATAACCACTATGCTATGGGCACCAAGCCAGTTACTTTATTATTAATAAATGGTCCAATATACCTTTTCCCTTTCACTTTAAAGTAATTAGCAATAGTCTGTTTAGTGAGAGCAACATGATTAAAAATGATTTTAATAAATGTTAGTTTAATATTTCATGAGACCAGAAAGTGTACTTCTAAGTTCAGTTAATGTCAATATTTGGTCCTAATGGCTATTACTGTTTATTTCAAAAAGATATCTGGCAAAGATTATATAGACCCAAATAAAAGAACTCTGTCTTTGACAGCACTTATTAAATCATAATTCTCACTGTTTAAATCCTATCCACCAATTTTGCAAATTTGAAATTCCACAGGAAAACTCAATGTTCTCAATAATGCTTTTATTGGTGTTTTTGCAAATATTTTTAACAAGTGCAATTTTTAAAACCTTGAAATTCTGTAATTGGAAGATTGCAAAATGGGTTTGTTTTTTTTTTTAATTTTTGTTTCCTTTTTTTTTTTTTTTTTTTTTGCAGGTTTTGGCCGGGGCTGGGTTTGAACCTGCCACCACAGGCACCACCCAAAATGGGTTTTAAAGTATGCTTCTAAACTTTACAGATTGTGATTATGGGAAAATAGGTGACAATAATATACTCATTTTGGCATTAAAATCATATAATGATGGAAACCATTTCAAAAGTCAATTTTCAAAATGCTTTCCCCATAATATCATTCTTTTATGATTCTTTTAAAACACAGTTATCTTCTCGATTTGTTACTGAAACAGTATCTTTACCTGAGAAGACAGTGTGTGTGTGCACATATATGTGTGTTTCTTTCTACTATGTAGCACGCTTGTGACAGTCACAAAGAAGCATATCAGAAGTCAGCAAATTTCTTTTGTTAAAGAAATTCAGCTTTTATAACAATCCCACAACTTTCAATTCTTTGCCTTGAGATTATGAGTAAACCCTTGAGTCACATAAAAGATTTTCAGTTTGGGGGGGGTGAGGTGCCTCACACCTGTAATCCTAGCACTCTGGGAGGCCGAGGTAGGAGGATTGCCTGAGCTCAAGAGTTTGAGACCAGCCTGAGCTAGAGGGAGACCCCATCCCTAAAAACAGCTGGGCATTGTGGCAGGTGCATATAGTCCCAGCTGCTAGGGAGGCTGAGAATCACTTGAGCCCAAGTGTTAGAGGTTGCTGTGAGCTATGATGCAAGGGCACTCTACTAGGGATGACAAAGTAAGACTCTGTCTCCAAAAAAAAAAAAAAAAAGATTTTCAGTCTCATTCCACATCTCTTTGCAAAGTATTATAAAGATTCTACCATTTTTTTCCCAATTAACCATATTATTGATATCTAGTAGTATTTTCTGCTCTTCTAGCTTCAACTTCTTTATTGTTATAGCTTGTAAATAAATAATGTGATTGCTGAGTTTTACATGTTGGCTTTATATTCCAGACAGGGCAGCCATGCCCTGGGTGGTTGCTCTTAGACATAAAACGTACAGCATGTTCACATTTTATTAAATAAGTCATTCACTGTTGTGAATATATTGTTTCCTTTAGTAGATCACAAAAAGTATATCATGATAAATGTCACCATCAAAACATATGGCAAAGAGTAAAGGTGAAACATGTTAGCAACTTACATCCAACCACTTAGCCAACCTTCCAACACAACAAGCCCTTACTTCAAACTTTGGTGTTTTCTGTGCATTGTTAAACAGAATGCATGTTGATATGTTACCATCTTTTCTCTGTCCTAATTCCATCACTTTAACCATGGCAAATCGAACAGCTTTTTTTTTTCTAATGATACTGACTGACATTTTGTCTTTTACTATGAAGAAGCCTCAGAAGAGATTTCTAAACATTTTGATCACATTTGGTAACAGTTTACAAAAATACGCAGCTAAGTATTACATAACTTGGACTATCCCTAGAAGAAAAATATAGAGGTTTGTCTTCATGCTCTGGGTTTAGAGAATTTATGTTCTTGTTGATCATGATGTCATTTTTTTTTTTTTTTTGCAGTTTTTGGCCTGGGCTGGGTTTGAACCCACCACCTCTAGCATATGGGCCGGCACCCTACTCCTTTGAGCCACAGGCGCTGTGATGTCAAATTTTATATTATTATTAGCTAATACCTTGAGGCTCAATATAGGGTGATGTAAATCCATATTTCAAGTCGTCTTTTTTATAAATGTTAACTTAATGGTTTACTGCCTTGTCAGAGCTGACTATATCATCACAATGGATTTCATAGTAGTAGTTAGAAAATTGTGAGCATAGCCATTTTCTAAGTCTGCTTTTGCTTGCATTATATGTGTTCAATCTATAACCACTTGTCCCTTTTGTGAGAATAGTTCAATTAAAAGCAGATAATGTAATCTGTCTATCACTACCTGGGATACGAATAATGCATGAGACCTACTACACTTGAAAACAATTGGACAGATAAGGGTGCCATGGTCCCCTCCCCCCTATGTCATAGAACCGCCTCTCTCCCCTGACTGTGCTTCAGATGTGACACACACAACAAGGACACCTAACCCGTGAGCTAAGTAAGGGTCCCTGTGTTGATTCATATTGTAAATATTAGCGAATGTTCATTTCTTCATTTTAAAACTAAAAAATAAGTAGAAATAGATGTTTTAATTTTTCTTCCACACTTCAATGGATCATTCTGCACATGCCATGTTGAAGACCACTGATGCAATCCATCTCTTCCACTGTGTCATTGCAATGGAAACACCACCTAGTTGCCTCCCCATCCTTCCCCCAAACCACTTCTCACCACCACCCCCTCCATCCCTCCCCCCAACTGTTATCCTCACCCCCACTCCAAGATGCAGCTGTACCACCTGTCTCTTTTCTAGCTTTGTCACCTGGGACAGACGTTCTGTGTTGTCAGCTCCTCCAATCTGCCCAACACTCCACTTGGTCAGACTTTTGAACACTTTGGAGAGCACCAGGGACCAGAGCTGAGGTTACCTCCACAGTACTCTGACTCCTAATGCACCAGGGGATAGGGTTATTCAAGCATCTTTAGAAATCAAGAGCTATTTGGACTCTGCTTCAATTCTCTCACCATGCCGGCTATTGTTCTCCCATGGATAATTGTTCCACAATACACACACACGCATTCGAGATGGGCACTGTAGTCCTGAATAATCAATTTCTCTATCTCCTTTTATAGTCTCCTGTGTTACCGAGGCCAAAGTCTCCCCTCCAGAGGCAACAAGAGCAGAGTTCTGCTTCTGAGTGTTTTACCCGAGCCTCCTTGGATACAGCCTGTTTTCAAACCAAAGTACCCTGGGGCCTTTCACTAATTGAGTGGACTGAAATCAGTCAATTGATGGCATATGGTCTGACAATGGGACAAAAATAGGTACATTAGGAGTACATGGTGGCTGAAGAAACAATACCCAGGGCCATTTTCCTGCTCCAGGCACAGAAGGGCATGGCAGCCCACCCTGACAAGCAGTGTGGTATACACTGCTTGTATACCACATGCTGGTATACAAGCATGCAGCACTGTATGCTGCAGTGGCTTGTATACCCACTGCAGCATACAGTGGGTATACAAGCCTTCTCCTGCCCCTCCACTCCAGTTTGAGGCTAATTCCCTCCCCAGGATTTGAACGCCACATGGTTGATTGGACTTAAACAAGCTGTATTCTGACAGTGGGCATAGCAGCTCCCTTACTGCTAAGCTCTGGTTCCCTCTGCCTGAGACAGGTGTCTAGAATTGAGAAAGCCAAATGTGGGTGCTTCGAGAATCAGTGGGAATGGGAGCTAGGCCCTCAGTACAGAGCTCATGCCCTCAGGTTTGTGACTGGGAATTGGGGAGGGTGTCCTGAGCACCATGCACAGGTGGGGTGGAGGAGGGAGCTCTGGAGTGGGAAGCTCTGGAGTGGGACTGGGTTAAGTCTCCTTTAGAGAATCTTTGGGCTTAGAGTCCCTCTCTCCTTACTGGACTCGAGTGAAGGCGGGTCAGTCACAGTGGGGATTTAAGGCTCAGGACCCAAAGCTTATGACCCTTTCTGCATATCCTAAGGGTGGGACAGTGGGCTGACTCACCCCAGGGCATGCCTGTCTTCTGATAGGCACATGGTTTCTGTAATTAAATTTAAGTCTGGAAATTAGTACCCTACCCTATCCAAGAACTGCCAGCTAGCTCTGCCTTCCCTCCAGGGCTCTATACAAGACCATCCCAGGTTACACAGTAGCATTTATCGCTCCAGCTTGTTCCCATATTTGTGCATCCTTCACACTCTCCAAAACTCCATGATCAGCCTAATCATTACCTCATGCTGGTGAGACTCTGTCATTGAACTTCCATAGATGAGAATTACATCCGTAAATGGCCTTATACATTTAACCCATTATCTGAACTCCCCAAATCCTTTGCCCTCAATCTGCTTCATCTCTTACCTTATGATTTGAAATTCAAATTTTAAATTCTAGAATAGCCCTCTAGAATTTTTGAAAAGAGGGAAGGAGAGATGGGCAAAGCAGAGCTCAGATGAGTCTGTGACCTCATCTCAGGTCAGATGATGCAGAGATAAGTCTCTCCCATGGCTTCAACCACCATCACCCCCTCAGACACACACATTCCACCGCCATACACATTCCTGAGATTCCTACCTGGCTATAGCTTCTAACAATCCCATTCCCAGCAGCCCTCTTCCCTCCCCCTGGTTCAGAACTGCTCACTCCACCAACCAATAGGCAATAGGGTCAAAGGCCAAACATGGAGTCAGGGTTTGTAGCTGTCCTATCCCACAGCATTTGTTGCCCAGTTGAGCATCAGTCTCCAGAAGGTCAGCCACCATCAGACCTTGACAGTACCACCAACACCCAGTACAACCACAGCTCTGTGGATTCTATCAGAAACATCTAAACAAAAGGGTAGCTTAAATTATATCAAAGAAAAGCACAGGATATTTAAAATTCCTGAATTCCTATTATTTAAGAACAAACTTAACCATGATTTCACTGGGGATATAATACCTCTGGGTGGGGAAATAGATCTCTGCTTAAGAATTTAATTTGGGGCTCTATACTAGCAGCTCAAGATACCAAAAGGACAGAAGGCCAAGGGGAAGAAGGTGGCCTTGGCCCCCACCATGGTGAAGAAGCAGGAGGCCAAGAAGGTGGTAGACATCTTCAGCATTCAAGAAAAGGCTGAGGAACTTAGCATTGGACAAGACATCCAGCCCAAAAGGGACCTCATCTGCTCTGTCAAATGGCCCCACTATATCCACTTGCAGCGGCAAAGAGCCATCCTCTACAAGGAGCTGAAAGTACCTCCTGCCTAATTAATCAGTTCACTCAGGCCTTGGACCACCAAACAGTTACTCAGCTGCTTAAGCTGGCCCACAAGTACAGACCAGAGACAAAGCAAGAGAAGAAGCAGTGACTGTTGGCCCAGGCTGAGAACAAAGCTATGGGCAAAGAGGATGTCCCACTAAGAGACCACCTGTCCTTAGAGCAGGGGTTAACACTGTCACCATCTTGGTGGAGAACAAGAAGGCTCAGCTGGTGGTGACTGCACACAATGTGGATCCCATTGAGCTGGTTGTCTTCCTACCTGCTCTGTGTCGGAAGATGGGGGTCCCTTGCTGCATTATCAAAGGCAAGGCCAGGCTGGGGCGTCTTGTCCACAGGAAGACCTGCACCACTGTCACCTTCACGCAGGTTAACTCGAAAGACAAAGGAGCTCTGACTAAG
>CAUYQV010093430.1:0-57361 GCA_963574575.1 Galagoides demidoff | reverse complement strand
CCTGTGTCAGTTCACTCTGTAGCCAGTCCTGACCACTGCTCATTGTGAGCTCACAGCTCTCCTTCAAGCCTGCACAGACATTTGTGAGGCCAGAACTAGAGGCTTAGGCAGGAAAGTCTCCAGTGGCAGGGTGTGTAGCAGATCTGCCTAGGCCCTGGGACCTGTGCTTCTTGGTTCCAAGGCCCTTCCATGAAGCCTCTCCATCCAAAAGTGGAGTCTGGGCCTTCCCACTCATCTCTGCTTTTCATAGAACCTTGTTCAGGTCCTGTTCACTCTGACGGTTCCCATTGTTTCAGCAGACTCAGTTTTTAGGGTTTTTTTTTTAAAATTTATTTCCAATTAATATGAGGGTACAATTAAGTTTCAATGTTTGCATTTGTTAGGTTAAGTCCCTGTCCTAGTTGTCTCCTACACCAAGGAGGTGCGTCATGTATCCTTATATTGTGCCCATTCACTGGGAACACAACAATCCCCCATTTTTCTCTTCTCTTCCCTCTAACTTGAGCTGTTTAGGCATATATATTAATTCATCTACTGCTTCATATTAGTACTGAGAACATTGGACACCTGCTTTTCCATTCTTGTCATACTTTACTAAGAAGAATGTATTTCAACTCCATCCAGGTTAATAGAAAAGATACAAGTTCTCCCTCTTCTTTATGACTGAATAGTACTCTAGGATACACAGATTCCCGACCTCAGTAATCCATTCATATGTTGAGCTTTTAGGTTGTTTCTGCATCTTGGCAATTGTACATTGAACTGTGAAAAACAATCTAGTGAAAATATCCTTATGATAAAGTAATTTTTTTTTGTTTTGTTTTGGGATGCCTCACAATGTGATTGTAGTTTGAGTTCTTTGAGGATTCTCCATACTTCTTTCCAAAGAGGCTGTATTAGTTTGCAGTCCCACCAATGTGTAAAAGGGTTCCCTTCTCTCTGCATCCATGTCAGTATCTGAAGCTTTGGGACATTGTGATGTGTGCTATCCTCACTGGACCCTGACATTTCCATATCATACACAAAAATTAACTCACGGTGAGTGAATTGAAGACTTACATGGCTCACAGGACAAAGTTCCTAGGATTAAAGATAAGAGGAAAAGTTCAGGACAACGTGGGTCCTGATATTTATTGCCTGCTGGTGGAGTCTGAGGGATAAAACTCAAAATTGTTAATCCTGTGTGGAAAAGTGTTGACTTAAGGGGACAGGGAGATCCAAATGCCTCCTTGACTTTGAACAGGCCTGAGACTTTGAGGCAATGGTCAGGACTGCAGCTGTTGCTTATGCCCCGGGGAGGCTCAACTCCATCAGCATAGGATCCCACCCCTTCTCTTTAGCCCTCATTCTGGATCCTAACTTCCCTTCTCTATGTCCTCTACAGGAGGTATGAGGACCCATAGGACAGTTTGTGAGGGTTTATGGTCTATTTAATGGGCAATCTCAAGATGTGTAAGGAAAAGTTAGGGAATTTGTCTGCTTACCCAGGGAAGTTCACAGAGGAATGAGAATACCTGGGTATTGTTTCCGATTTGACCTGGAATGATGTGTGTGTCTTACTCTCATCTTGATGTTTGTAGATGAGAGACGCACGATTTGGGCAGCTTGGTTAGGTCTAAGGCAGCAATGCTCAACGTGTGGCTTCTGACCCCTTTAGGGGTTGAACGACCCTTTCACAGGTGGGTCCTAAAACCATCACATATACCCCATACAAATACAGGTGTATGAAAATAATTTAATGGGTGGTGGTGGCCACAATATGAGGAACTGTATTAAAGGGTCGCAGCATTAGGAAGGTTGAGGAGCACTGCCCTAATCTCAGTCATGCAGTCTATGCCTCTCATGGGCCTCACCGCTCAATCCCATCACCTGGAGGATTAGGTTCCAACATGTAAATCTTAAGAGGTCCTAAGGGTGGTGCCTGTGACTCAAAGGAGTAGGGCGCAGGCCCCATATGCTGGAGGTGGTGGGTTCAAACCCAGCCCTGGTCAAAAACTGCAAAAATAAATAAATAAAAAAATAAATATTAAAAAAAATAAGGGGTCATAAGATGGGAAGACTGAGACTCACAGGATTTCCTCTGGAGGCTGTTCAGAATAAGTTCTTCTGAGATATAATGTGAATGAGAAGAAGAAGGACCAAAACAACGCCAAAAAAAGCCACACACACACCCACACACATTGATAAAAGGAAGGGAGCATTATGAATATTGCAGGTCCTTCAGATCCCTCACAGCCAAGCAGGACCTTAGCCTGTTATCTCCCAGCGAGGGGAGATGAATTACTGAAACACCGGAGTTTAACATGCGATTCTTACTAACAAGCTCTCTCAGCCAACAATCCCAAAAACGCCACTCGATGTCGAATGAAGATTCATAATGACACTTAGACGTTTGCAAAGGCTCTCATTTGAAACTGCAGCCATAACACATTACCCACATCGTACTGAGCTCATATTTAATTCTGACACAGGACAAATATGAGGTGGTAAGAACTTGATGCTTTTTCCTCTGCTGCGAGAGAGAAGTGTTGGGCCATATTGTTTTTGACACAGCGCCTCAATTAGGCCTTAAAGAATAGGTAATACACGCTTGATGAAATAGGAGATGCTAACACTGATCCGGGGAGAATTTAGCAGCTTGGTTTGAGGTTTAGGTTTGATGTTCCCCCACCAGGGACCCACCAGTCACAATAATTACATTGCTGTCTTCCCATAATATGATTTATTTAGATGTTGCTTTATGAATTAATTCCCTCTAATTGCTGCTCTTCTCACTGTAAATCAAGGTTTCTTGCTTTCTGTGCTACGACGGACATGATCCTACCGTGTGGTAATTAGTCCAATTAGGAAGCAAGGCAGATGTGGAAAACCAATTAGTTTCAGGAATATGTCTGTGCCGATGTATCCCAAGCACTGTTCAATTGAAATTTAATAGCAACTTAATAAAACATTGTTTTATTCATAAACCATCTCCTCCTTCCCAGCTCCCATTTGTTTGTTTATCTGTTCATTTCTACAGGAGCCAGTGCCAGCTTGCTTCATGCTTGGTGAGTCTCCTTCCGTGCAGAGATTATGATTGTGTTTTCCCTGTGGTTGAAGTGACGGGATCTATATTTGGACAGGGAGAGAGAGGCCAGTGGTTTGGGGCAGGGGTGAGGTTCTGGTATATTTACCCTGTTTATCCTAAGTATAGTCATACTTTGATCCAGGGACTCAAACCAAAAGTCAACACCGCTTCATTTGCACCCATACACACACATACATGAAGACTCATGAACACACACACGGCATATACATGCACACAGGTACACACACACATATTCCTAGTCATGGTGCCTCAAAGGAACCCTATGCCCAGGCTCCCCTTTGAATCTAACAACATTGTTGAGGCTTCTGCAGCCTGAGTCTGGGTCTGACTCAATGGCCATCTCATTTCCTGAGGTTAGGTCCATTGGGAAATTGGAATACAATAAACTATAGACTTCATGGGTCCAAAAGATAGTAACTTAATCCTCAAAATTCTGCAATGTTACTAACCCACAAATCACCAGTAACACAAAAAGGTTTAATAGGGCAGTTTGTGCTCTAACTTGAGGGAAATTACTGTGTGACATCAGCCACTTCCATGCACAGACAAAACATTTAACTGAGTGCAAAAGGAGGAAGAGGGCTATGCCATTCCTTAATTGAATTTAGTGTCTAGGTGAGGCCATGTGCACAGAGGGAGGAAACACCAATATTTCTCTGGGGAAAGACAGAAGGACATGGGGAAGCCGGAGGCTGTGTGGGCAGAGGCTGGCTGACTCTGGTCAATACTTCAGCTCATCTGTGCCAGGTGGAAGGCAGAGGAGCCCTGCTACATTTCATCTAAGGAGTGTGGATAACACAACCTCTCAGAGAGAAAGGGAGTGTCAAAGAGTGCAAAGCCCTTTCTTTTTCACAGAAGAATCTGAAGCCCAGAGAAGGGAACTGGCTTCCTTCTCCAAGGTGGGAGAGCTAAAATTAGCTCGAGGGTCTCTTGACACACCATGCCGTGGTATCTGCACAACATCCTGATGCCTTTCTCTGGGGAACAAATCTCTAATTCCAGAACATCCATGCATGAGACTTATTAAAAAAAATCTATCCCTAAACAATCAGTAACTGAAACTCCCTATTGGCTGCTCAATCTGATAGGTAAATTACCCGACTTTTGATTTATGTAAGTCATTATCATTGCACAGTTGCTGCAGTGATATGCTCCATTTGTCTCCTTGATCATTAGGTGGTTCATTCTCTCTGTCCTGAAAGCAAGACCTTAATCATAACCAGCAAGGGTAATACAATTAGCAAGATGTGGCATTAGTGTGTGCTGTTAGCCCTTTGTGTGCATGTGTGTGCGTGTGCGTGTGCGTGTGTGTGTGCGTGTGTGTGTGTGTGTGTCGGGGAGGTGGAGGTATTGAGGAGGTTCAGTACCGTCTTTTGGAACCGGTAGTCCCCCTCCCTTCTGACCCAGGAGAGGGTGGGGGAGCGTGAAATTTCTGTGTAGATTCTGAGACGGTTCAATCAAGGGCCCTTGGACACAAGCTGCAGGGTGTGGGGCAAGGGAAGAGAGACTCATGTCAGGGTGGAAAGGAAGAGAGGGGATTGTGATAAATCTGTGGTGGATATCAGAAGATGGTTGCCCTGGTGACCCAGGAGATGAGGTCATTCATCCCACCTCAAAAGTTGTTATCGCTTTTCTGATTGTATCTCTCCCTTGGGCAACATGTGACAGCACTCGGGTTACAAATGCCCAGCCACTCTGGAGTGGATGATCTGCCAACTTCAGCGGATTGAGGGATGTTGAAACAAGAATTTCTTTGCTCCTCCCAGGCTCTCGCTGGTAGAGGATCTCTTTTAGGGTGGCGAGTGAGTGTTTAATAAGGCAATTATCAATCAAACCAGTATGATCTGATAAAAGTTTGACTTACTATCTGAAAACCCAATGCAATTTAATTTGACAAATACTTAGTGAAGGATAAGTTAAAATTGTTATTGATAATATAAAATGAGCAAATATTGCCCTGGAGTGTATTGATTATTTAAAGAAGAATAACCCCGGATTCCTGGCCTCAGAGAAGTTTGCGGTCCAGCTGCTATTAAGACAAGGTGATATATGATGAGTGATATAAACAGCAACCAAGTGTGAGGCAGTCAGAGAGAATGGTTGAGTGAATCTGATGGTTCATGGAGAGCAAACATGTGAGGTGTGTCTTGGAGAATGGGTGGGTTTGCTTCGAACCCACCCTTTATAAAAAGAAGGGCATCATAGGCATGAGGTACAGTGTGGAAATCAGGTGACGGAGGGGGGAGCAGAGGTCAGTTTCAGGGAGTGGCATGGTCATTTAGAACCATGGTTTCAGGGGGCTGCTGAGGTGGATCAGTGCAAAGAGATGGGAGCCACAGAAACTGCCCTGAGTTTAGTGGGCACTGGGCAAGGACAGAAACCTCAATCAGAGGGTCAGTCATATTCCTGGGACTTCTTCTAACGCAGAGACCCCTTCACTAATCTGTCCTTTCTGTTCTGCTAGATGGTTGTTTTGGAGAATGAAATGCATCAACCCTTTGCAAGTGACGTCTTTAATTCTCTGCACCCCAAAGCTCTTATTAGATAAGTCTTCAAGCACACATCCCTTGCAGTCTTGTTTACAGTGACAACGTTGAATTATTTTTGAGTCCAAAGGCTTGTAAACTATTGCTGTGAGGTAAGTTTTGTAATAATAGAGCAGCACAATTTTTCTGTTACTAATTAGGGAGCATAGGACAATAAAAATAGCAGTTATTTAAGTATTTTCAGGGACCCCCAAAGGAGAAAAAGAGGCTACATTTTGTCATGGGCTTGTCTGTTACTTGTAGGGAACTGGGAGCCAGGACAAATACTCAAAGGCTTCTTCAAGGCTTTCCCCAGGGCTCACATCGACTGCATGAGAATTGCCTTTGGAGCATCTGTTTTCTCAAGCAATCAATGCAACACCACGAGTGAGAAATGAGTAACAGCCACTGCTTAGCATCCATTCTTCCTTATAATTAATGTCACGTGGCTGCGTGGACAGCCTGAAGCTGTCTGGTGGAGAAATGCTCATTCAGGGAAACCAAGCAACAAATAAACAAACACGGAAAGGCGTGCTTGCACATAATTCTTGCAAAATGCAAAAGGCCAAAGGGCTTACCTTGAAGCTGTCTGTAACAGAATTATCACTGGGGTTTTATGTTTGGTCTTTTTTTTTTTTCCTTTTCCTCTGAAAAATAAGCTCATATATTTTCTTGCAACTGAGACAAGCACTCTCTTAATTGTTCCATTAAAAGAGGTGTTGAAATGTTACTAATTGTCAAATGCAATTAAGTGTAGCAACATGTCATAGGTAAATTAATGAGAAGAAGCCAGGTGCTTGGGGAGTGTTGCTCAGCATTCAAGTGGATGGGAATAATCGTTATCTTTCCTGGAGGTGACTCTTGCTTGCCTAAACACGGAGCATTATGCACCACACTGGCCCCTGATTATAGCTTTTAAGATTTCTGACTCACTGGTGGCCATTTGCTGTGAGTAGCTTTTAGCTGCTCTATCTCTCAAAGCTTGATAGTAATGTGGGCAGAGAATGTTGGTAACTTGAACAAGAGAAGACAATTGTTAACCTTGAATACCCAGAAAAAGGGAGTAATATTTGCACAGAATCCAGAGGCACACATCTGAAACTGTCTACCCATCACCCTTGGGATGCCAGGACAGAGACAGAGAGCAGCCACTGGACCTGATAGTCACGTGGGAACAGGTGGTAAAACCAGATCGCTCCCAAGACAGAGCCAGCAATCAGCTGGAAGACGCAGAAATGATAGACAGCTATAACCCTAAGGGTGAGGGTGCTTTATGGACATGGTACTATCATCTCAGCAGGTTTGTATTTCTTCATTTAATATTTATTCATTTTTTCTTTTCTTTTTTTTTTTTTGCAGTTTTTGGCCAGGGCTGGGTTTGAACCCAACACACATATGGGGCCAGTGCCCTACTCCTTTGAGCCACAGGTGCTACCCTGATTCATTTATTCTTTCCACATGTTATGTGCAGGACACACAGAAGCGTAATATATGACCTTTTGTCCCCTGCTTTCATTTTCACCTATAATCATGTGCCATTTTGGTCAATGACAAACTGCATATATGACTGAGGTCCCATAACATCATGATTGAACTGACAAATTCTTTTTGCCTGATGATGTTTCAGCCATCCTAACATCTCGGGGTTTCATGTTATCTTTTCAATGTTTAGATATACAAATGCTTACCAATGTGTTACAATTGCCTGCAGTATTCAGTGTAGGAACATGAGGCACAGGTTTGTGGTGGGCTATACCATGGGGCTTAGGTCAGTACACGCTATGATGATTGTGCAATGAAATCGCCTGATGAGGCATTTCTCAGATCATATCCCTGTCTTTAAGTGGCAGATAACTGTATCTCATCAAGATTAAGCACACACATTTTTAATTAGACTATAAATTCTTTTGAGACAGAGTAGGAACTAGACTCAGGTCCCTCACCCCTGATCAAAGAAGTCAACATAACCAGATTGAATTAGTTACAGGGCTAATGGGGCTAAAACAAATAGTTTTCTAATGGCCAAAATTCAGCCTATACCCATGTAAGGAAAGGGCTAAACTATCTGTCACAGGAGTAAGGTATTTCACGATCACTAGAGCAAGACTCTGACACAGGCTGATAAGACACTTGACTGCAAAGAAACCAGGTCTATCCAGATCTCATCACCTCCAGCCAAAATAGATCCCCAGTGACCTTACTGTGACTTTCTCCTTATTATAATCTCAGTTTAATGTTAAAACTCATGCCCAGGTGGAGAAAGCTAATAAGACTGTGACACATAAAGAAATGTGTAATAGCACTGTGCAGATGCAAAGAATCTCCACCTCTATATGTTTACACCTCATTCTGTTCTTGCCTGAGCCTCTTTAAAACTCTCCCCAAACTCTTTCCAGGGAGTCAGCCTGAGAACTTTGTCCTTAGTGCTGTCTGCGTTGTGCTTGTGCATAAGTCCCAGTAAAGCCTCATCTGTGACTTCTCTTGGGCCTCTTGTTAATTTCTATTACATAGAGAGCCCAAGGGCCCATGCCTGTAGCACTGTGACAATAGGGTCCAGACTCTACTCCTTTTTTGTACCTTTAGCACCTAGCACAGTGCCTGGCATATTTTAAGACCACAGTAAGTATTCAATGCATAAATAAAAATAGTTAAGCAAGTTGGGAAAGAGATTGCTTTGGAGGAAGTGGGTATACTAAGTTTGGTAGAAATGCCAGAATTGACCTGGTAAATGGTGGAAGAAGAAATTAAACAGCTCAGAGATGTGGACGTGTCGTAATAAATGTAATATATAAACCTTGAATGTGTCAGATGATTATCTTCCATGGAAGGTTCCAGAGAAAACAGTAAGGAAGGCACTTGAAAGAGACATTAGTATCACTAACATCATGGTTGTCCTCCGTAGACCAGGGTTGACAGTAGGAGATGCTGCTGTGAAATGAGATCACTGATAGCAAAGGTAATGATACTAGTGGTGGCTAGTTGGCAGTACTTAACTGTCAGAAGCCAGGTGGGTACGATTATCATAAATATCAACAAAGTTATAAGGGAAACTAAGGGTTCCTGACCTGCAGAGAGTTATGGAGCTGTTAATAGAACATACCACCCCTAAGGGCAAAATATATTGGCAGCTAACAAGAGTAATGTTTAATTATATGTACAATTAAAAAATTGGGGATGAATGATTAGGAAACTGATAGAAGTTACTGCCAGAAAATATTATGACTCCTTCCTCAGTTTTCAGATTTGAGACAGTTTTCAAGTCTAGAATCCATTGAGTGAAGGGGAGGATGAGTCCCCAGAGGAAAGGCCTAAACACCATAGTGTGTATACAGACTATCAAGTCTACCACTCTTTCCCCACAGAAAAGGCAGCTGTTTACTCCACTAGAGAAAGGGGAATACTCAAAACATTTAAGGTGGCGATTTCCAACAGTGTCATGGCCCCCTGTGCTGTGAAGATTTTTAAAGATCATTAATTGAGTTATTTTTTGAAGAAGTTCAAAGCACAGTAAGTGTATATGTGTATATATATATATATATATATATATTTTACTTTTTAACTTGAGTTATTTGGACATTCCACATGTTATTATATTGATCCCCTATATTGCTGGTATCTTGCTAATTAGGCTGGATGAGTGTTGGAGGACATGGTAAAACAAATGCATTCTGGAAGGCAGCAGATAAATTCTGTCAAGATTTAGGGGCCCTTTAGATCAGTACAATTTTTAGGAGTTCAAGATTAGAGCTTGCCAAGATTCCCCTCCAAAATAAAGGTTGATTTATTATGTTTTCACCTCCTACCATGAAGAAGAAAATACAAGACCTGTTAAAATCTGGGGGGAAGATATTCCACACATTGGAATACTGTATAGCTCATGTACTAAGTGACATGAAAGGCTCTGAATGATGCTGAGAGCAGGAAAGGGCTTTGTAGCAGGTCCAGGCTGTAGTACAAGTGATTCTATTGCACGGGCCAAATGACCAGGCAAACCTACTGGCCTTGGAGGTGTTAATATTGGGAAAAGGTACACTGTAGGGTTTGTAGAAAGTTCAGTGAAAATTCAACATAGTCCTGGAAATCTTAGCCAGAGCAATCAGGTACAAGAAAAACATAAAAGCCTTCTAAATTGGTAAAGGAGAAATCAAATTGCTTTTCTCTGCAAAAGACATGATCTTATATAGAAAAACCTAAAGATTTCACTAAAAAACTCTTTGAACTGATAAATGAATTCTGTAAAATTGCAGGATACAAAATCAATACACAAAATCAGTATGGTTCCTATCCACCAATAATGAACTAGCTGAAAACAATATATTGTATATTTCAAAATAGCTGGAAGAGAAGATTTGAAATGTTCCCAGCACAAAGAAATGATTAATGTTTGGGGTGATGGGTATCTTAGATATCCTGATTTGATTATCACAAATTATATGCATGCATTGAAATATCACATGTGCCCCATAAAAATATACAAATATTTTGTATCAGTAAAAATAAATTAAATAAATAAATAAATAAAAGAAAGTCCAGCGTAGACACCTGGGATTCTGGAACAGGGCTATGCTATCTGTAGCAGAGAGTTACACACCTTTTAAAAAACAACTCATGGAATGGCACTAACCCCTGCCAGAGACACTTGTTCATCAGAAATTACATGCATCTGGAATTGAGTATCATGAGTTAGATTTGACGAGATCCACCAAGTCATAAGACTAGGAGGGCCTGGTTTTCTTATGATGGAAGTGATTATGTCTAGAATCAAACAGAGGCAGGACCAAAAGGCACTTGCAAGCTGCACAGTCAAGTAGACACCATTGCATCAGAGCCCTTCTCTCAGCTCACATATCTGGTTATACATGAGATCATTTATGACCTGTTGATGAAGGAAGAAAAAACACGATTTGGGTTCCTGAATGGATTGGCTTAATATGTGAGTATGTTTGGTAGTTGAACTATAGGTCCACTTAGTGGAAAGATGAAAAAGTGATGAGGGAAATTCTTCATAGTTGGAAGCACCAAGGCAGTCTACCGAGTAATCTGTTTTGTGTGTGGAAACAAGTGGCCCAAGGCTGGAATGTAGATGAGCTCATGGGTCATGGGAAATGGGTAGGTTGGCTCATGTGGAGCTCACATACAAAAATATCAGAAGACTGGGGACAAGGAGGTATGGGAGTTATGAGTATGGACACATGGAAGTGGGCCTAAAGTGTGAAGGCCTTCACATTCCATGTTTATGCCTATCAAAGAACATTCTACTGGACATCATAGAACCAGGTACATGTATATGGAGGAAGGACATGACCAGTATCTGACATTGGTATTGTGTGCTGGCACAACAGATCAATGAATATGAGTTGTGATGGCAGGGATGAAGGCTATCTCTGGACATGGCAGCTTGAACTCCCAAGGGTAATTTATCTATTGTACGTTACCACTGTCAAATGGCCAACCTGCTAGCTAGCAAGAACAATACTGAGCCCATGATTCAACACCATCCTTCAACGAGACCAACTGGTGGCCAGTTGACTACTTTGGATACTTCCTGCTTTGTAAGAGGCAGAACTTTATTTTTACGTGAATAGACTCATATTCTAGATATGACTTTGCCTTTCCTGCCAATAGAATCATAGCCAGCATCATTATTGGGGGCTTGTGGAATATCTAATCCACTGGCCTGGGATTCTATATAACATGGTGTTGATCCACAGAACATCCTTTACAGTAAAAGAGTTGAGTTAGTGTGCTCCTGAACAAGGGATTACTAGTCATGTTATATATTATACTATATAGAAGCCAGTGATCTGACAAAGTGGTGAAATAACTTATTCAAGGCATAGCAGTATGTGCCATCTCAGAAGATAGGGCAATATCCTTCAGCAAGCAGTACATACTCAAAAAAATTATACAGTGCTACACATCTAAAAGTATAGGAACCAAATAATGAAAATAAGAGCCTTGCTCCCAGTGAGGCACTCAGGGAACATACGCCCCTCACCCCTGCAATCTGGGATCTGCTTGTATAGAAACCCTATCTTCCAAAGAAGAAATACTGCAGCCAAGGGACACAGCAGGAGGCCCCCTGAATCATAACTGTACTGGCAGGTCTGGCTCCTTGTGCCCAGGAACCAGCAGTTTGGCTGACCTGAATGAGTTTCCTTGGCCAATAGGAGGAGGCAGGGTTGTTGTTCCTCACTGGGGCAGACAGAAATAGGCAGACGCAGCTGATCCACTTGGACATCTGTTGATACTCTCTTGACCAATTTTAGTAGGAAGTGGGTAAGTACAGCAATCCTGTCCTAAGGAGGGCTCGGTGACCAGGAGCTGAGACCCAGCAAGGGTGTGGCTCCTCCCACCAAAGAGGACTCCAAAAAATAACAGAGGTGCTAAGTGAGGACGGGAGGTGGGAGACAGTGATATCAGCTGTAGTTCCAAAAGCACATGCTGCAGTAGGGACTGTAGGTTATCTCACTAACCTTCTTCTTCCAAATACCCTCCCTGAAGATGGGCTAACTAGAATCTTGGAGGAACTGCTTCTAGAGCTCAGTGGAGAAGTGGATCTAGGTGGCACCAGAGGTGGACTGTGGCGTATGCTGAGCTGCACTGCCTATATCCACCTCAGGGACGGAAAACTGATTCTCCCAGCTCCTGGAAGGTGGCCCCCATCTGTCAGCTCTTTGGGAAGATTGTCTCATTTTTGAGAAAATGACCTCATTTGAGGTCATGCCTTCTTGCAGGGACAGCCCGCATGCAACAACTTATCATCATAGGGTATCATGACTTAGCTCCTTCACCACCAACTCGGAGAAACTCTGAAAGGATATCTGAGCTCCAGAACTTTGTGTGGCTTTGCTGAGGCCTTCTTTAGGTCTTTATCACATCTCAATTTTTCCCTCTGCCCAGCTGTTTTCTTCCTTTCTGTCTTCTATGGGTGTTGAGCCCCTGAGCAATCCTTAAATGACACCTCTGTCTCACCGTCTTCTTGCTGGGAAGCTACACAACACCAATCTCGCTAATCCCACCACTATCACTGTCATTGGAAAGGATCTGTTTTAATCCTACTTTGAACTGTGGGTCCCAAGTCCCCTTCTCCTGCTAGGCTGTCATTGTATTTGTTGCACGATAGTGCAGTGACTGAGTCAGACTGTCTCCTTTCATGGTGAATTCTCAGATGATGAGGAGGGAATCATGCATTTTCTTCTTTTTAGACCTAGTACCTGATAGGAGGCCTGCCTTATCTAGGCTCTCAGTCCCTGTATGTTGCAGAAAGAAATGCATTTGGTTTTTACTGCTGAGGAAACAAAGAGCAGAGTTGTCACTGTTGTCTGATTATTCTTGGGCGTGTACCTGTTTACTCGATGTAAAGCTTCCTGACGTAGCAGAGCAGGGGATTTTTTATTAAAAGATTACTTTTCTCTTTTTCCATGGATCCCAGTGCTCTGATGTTCTCCTCTCTTCTCAGGAGGAACTTGGTAAATGCTAGTGGACTCATTGTAACAGGAGTAGGACAGCTTGGCTCCAGGGTAAACTGGGAAGCAGAAAACATTTGTTTAAAGTTCTCTACCATTTTTTGTCTATGTTCTTCCTCTACTTCCAGCACCTCATTATCTCTGCTATCTCATTCTCCTTATAAAGCTAAGGACATGACTGAGTCATATAGAACTTAGTATGACTTTTTTTTTTTTTTTTTTTTGCAGTTTTTGGCCAGGGCTGGGTTTGAACCCGCCACCTTGGTATATGGGGCCAGCACCCTATTCCTTTGAGCCACAGGTGCCACCCAGAACTTAGAATGACTTTAAGTTGGTATGCTAACTCTTCCTGGAACATTTGCATTTTTGCCTCAATTTTAATTTGAGAAACAAAAGCTTCTGTATCGAGTCCAAAGAACTCCATTTCTCCCCTACAGAGTATTTATTTATGTTTTCAATTACATATTCTAGAAATAGTGCAACTATTTGATTAACATCTGATTCCCCCTTATATTGTATACTCAAGAATTGTTTTTGGTTTTGACACTATCTCAACACTCAGTAGAGGGTCTAGTTACAGGCGTCCTCAAACTATGGCCCCCGGGCCACATGCGGCCCACCTAGGATATTTATCTGGCCTGCCGGGTGTTTTTGCCGCAGCTGCCTGTCCTGCTCAGCAGCCCACTCGTCCCGGGGCCTGCAGTCCCATCCTCCAGCGGTCTGAGGGACAGTGAACTGGCCCTCTGTTTAAAAAGTTTGAGGACCCTTGGGTATTCTGAGTAATTTATGAATGTAAATTTATAAATAATCACATACATATAAGTAAATTTATAAGTAATGATTGAATAGTTGGGTCGGTACCCACAGAAGTTCCATCCGGAGTCTCCCACAGAGCTTGTACCACCTGGTTCTTATCCTCGTGTTTGCTCCAAGGCCACTCCCTACTGTTTCTGACTTGAACCTTCCACATTGCCAGTAGCTTGAGGAAGAACGAAAGAATGAGCGGGAAGAGTGAAGAGACTGAAGTCTGAGAAGCCTCGTTAGCTCTTGGGGCCCTGGGAAGAGAGCTCCTGCGGGAAATGTCTGGTGGGCGTGCTAAAGCACAGTATGCGGGGGCGGGAGGGGGCACCGCACTTGGGAGGTGCCTTGGACATCTTCTAGCTCTGGAAACTCAGACACACACAGAAGTTAGCCACTTAAACAAGGTCACTATGTTAGTTTACTAGAACTGCCAAAACAAAGTGCCACAGACTGGGTGGCTTAAATAACAGAAATCGATTTTCTCACAGTCCTGGAGGTTACAAGTCCAAGATCAGGGTGTAGGCAGGGTTGGTGCCCTCTGAGGCCTCTCTCTGGGGCAGTGTTTTTCACTCACATTAAATCTCACAGCATACTTGAACCTATAGTTAAGCTTCCAGGGCACACTGAAGTTATGTTGATCAAAAAAAAAAAAAAAAAGAAAGAAAGTTAAAAAAAAGAATATATAGGAGGCGCCTGTGGCTCAGTGGGTAGGGTGCCAGCCCCATATACTGAGGGTGGCAGGTTTGAACCCAGCCCTGGCCAAATTGCAACAAAAAAATAGCGGGGCATTGTGGCAGGCGCCTGTAGTCCCAGCTACTCAGGAGGCTGAGGCAAGAGAATCACCTAAGTCCAGGAGTTGGAGGTTGCTGTGAGCTGTGATGCCACAGCACTCTACTGAGAGTGACAAAGTGAGACTCTGTCTCTTAAACAAAAACGAACAAACAAACTATATATATATACTTTTTGTACTTTGAACTTTTTTTTGAAAATAATTTAATTAATGACCTTTAAAAATTTTTGCAGCATACCTAAGATCCTCTCGGGCATCCCAGTTGAAAATCCCTGTGCTAGGGCTTTAGATGGCTGTCTTCTCCTGGCACCTTCACATGGGTTCCTCTGTGTGTATCTGGGTCCTAATCTCCTCTTATAAGGGCATCAGTCAGAATGGATTAGCACTTACCCATATGGCTTTATTTAGACTCAGTTACCTCTTAAAAGGTAGTTTCTCCAAAACAGTCACATTCTGAGGTGCTGGGGATCAGGACATCAATGTATGAATTTTGGGAGGACACAATTCAGCCCACAGCAGTTGCATATGCAAACAGAGGCCTGGGATTAAATGTATAATATTTAGAGTCAGGCAGACTACATTTGTGATTCTGACTTTGCCACGTTACATCACTTGGGCAAGTCCTTTAATCTCTTGGTACCTTAGTTTTCTCTTCTGTGAAATGGAAATAAAAATAATTGTGGCATAGCCCTGCTAAATAGGACGATGTGTGCAAAGTACATTGTGTACACAGTAAATAATAACTGCTAATAGCAGTAGCTATTGGTCTTGTTGTTATTGTTATCCTGTTATTATTCTAATTAGGTTCCTCTTCTATAAAATGGGGCTAACTGAAATGAGCACCTGCTTCTTAGAGTTGTTGTGAGGATAGCATGAGGATACATGGCCTGGCACAGAGCAAGATCTTAAAACAAATTAGCTGTGATCATAATTTTCATTCTTCATAGGACAAGAATTCAGTTTCCCAAGACACTGAATCTTTCTTTTTCTTTTTCTTTTTACTCCTCTCCTCTCCTCTCCCTCTTTTTCTTTCTTTCTTTCTTTCCTTCTGAGACAGGACCTTGCTCTGTGATGTAAGCTGGACTGCAGTAGCATTATTATAACTCACTGCAACCTCAGACTCCTAAGCTCAAGTGATCTTCCAGCCTCAGGCCCCCAAGTAGCTGAAACTATAGTTGCACACCTCTATATGTGGCTAATTTTTTTTCTTTAACTTTCTTATAGAGACAGAGTCTAGCTTGTGTTGTTCAGGCTGGTCTTAAACTCCTGGCCTCAAGCAATCCTCCCATTTCAACCTCCCAGTGTTCTAGAATTATAGACATGAACTACCACACCAGTCTTGAATCTTCCTTTTATCCCAATGAATAGTATCTAATGTAGCAAGTCTGTGTCTAAATTTAATGACATGTAAATTTTCTTGCTGGGGAAGTTTTAAACAGAAAAAAAATCACCTTTTTAATGCAGAAGCTCATGTTTCAATTATTAAAACCTGAAATGAAGGAACACAGGAGAACATACGTCTTATAAAATTATTTAGCTAAAGAGAGGTGGAATCTGCATTCTGAATTACATAGTAGAGAAATGTTCAGGTTCAATGTGGGTGATTAACCATTTGATATCTTGTCAGGCTCTGACAGGTTCTCCCTCTATTTTTCTTTACACCTTTCACTATGTCTCATATAATTAAGAAATGGTGCTGAGTTTTTGTCATCCACTATTAAGGACTGCTCACAGATAGTTTCATAACATCTGCTTCTTACAACCTTCTAATTATCCATAAAAATCTGGCAGAGGGACCTGACAGTTTATCCAGAACACAGAATGTGAATACAAAATATAGCGCTTTGTTTCTGGATAGAGTGATGGTATAAAACAGGTACTCTCTAACCTCATATTTTGCATGCAGCTATGTTGCCTATTCAAATCAGAGTTAAGTACATGTCTGCTCCATAAAGACTCAATTTTGAGAAGCATCTTTTGACAAAATGAATGTGGATCAGAAACATACTAATGGTGCGATGTCAGAATCTGCTGTCAGTTGCTTCCCCATTTTTCTTGTTGCAATCCATTTAGACACAGTCACATTCCTCCCCTGATCTGCAAGGCTTTGAGCTGTGTGTGTGCCCTGATGGGAAGAACTGAGGAACTCCTGACTGGGCCAGACACTTGCCTCTAAACTCTCAGCCTCCTGTCACTCATTCTATATAGTGGGTGCCCTTCTTGCTCACCAATCTGCCTGGCTTTTGGATTCATTGTCTCACTTTGATTCTGGGAAATGCGTCTTCCTGAACGCTTTACACATGTGTGTTTAATCTGCTGAACCACTATTTTGTTTTACAGTGTGGCTTTTCTCTTTCTACTTACACCTCCAACATCCATTTGGATCCATGAATACCTTGTTCATTCTAAATTCACAGATGCCTATTGGAACATTTGATTTTAGACCTTGGCATAGTTGAGACCTAGCCCTTTTGTGTCTTTTAATCTTGTTATGGCTCTGACCTCACAGCTTTGTTGCCTTTCATTTTTCATTTTTTTGGTAGGAGAGAAAAAGAAGTTCTTCTACTACTCTCACAGGTTCAGTGGCTGGGGCCTGCAAATCAAACTGATGAAATGCAGAATAACAAAAGGTAAAAAAGACTTCATTATGTTAATATGCATGAGAGTTCATAAAGAGATGTGACTCAAGGAGGAGGTTAGAATTTGGGGTTTATATACTATCTTAACAAAGGGTGATAAAGTGTGGATAAAAGACCACACAAAGGAAAAGGGATTTTGGACTCCTGAGGTAGGGGGTAAATTATGGGAAAGTGACTAGGAAATATATGGTAAATAAGAGATGTTTAGTAAGGTTTGTTGTGCAGAAAAGTCATCTGAGATGATAAGAGTTGCCTCTAGAACAATTGCCTTTTTAGCACAGGGGAGGGAGATGCCTTTACAAGTGGAAATTTACCTTTACAAAGGGAAAATTTATGCCATTTTTAGGTAGTTAAGGAGAGAGGAAAAGAGCTTTTCCCCTTCTACTTTTTCTTACTTACTTTCAACTCAAATTAATCCTTGTGCCAAAATGGCATACTTGGGGTGGCGTGTTCTCATCCCTTTCAGTATCCTACTGCCGCTAAGATGCATAAAAACAGTTCTTTCCTTGCTTAACATTCACAGAGCATTTTTTGTACCTGCAGTGACATTGAAAATTAGGGATTATGTTTTGCTTTGTAACATTTTATAAACTGAAGCACAGAGTGGTTTACTCTTTTGTCTAAGGTCACAGGCCTGGAATTTGAACCCAAATTTGTCCTGCTTCAGCTTAAGTTCTTTCCCACTTGGAACATTTGTTTATCTATGGTGTTCATTTCACCAGAAAACATTGAAAAAGTAGCTAAACATTATGAACATTGTTTTAATAGACTTATATTTAAATTGGATATTTAATTTTTGAATTTTATAAGCTCTGCAGATCCCATTTTACAAAAAAGAAAGAGAGAAAAAAAAGAATCAAAGCACTGAATTTTAGGGTAAAAATAAGTCCAGATGGTAAAGTTAGCAAGACAGGGCTAGCTTCTTTGTATAGCAGTAGGGTGCCTTGTTGCTAATGGCACTCAACTAAGGCAGAAGGACCAGGTCAGTTCAAGGTTCTGGCCCAGAATCTTCATCTTTGATAAATTACTTAACTTCTTTCTGCCTAGATCTTGAAAACTGACTTA
This sequence comes from Galagoides demidoff, assembly GCA_963574575.1. NCBI lineage: Eukaryota > Metazoa > Chordata > Mammalia > Primates > Galagidae > Galagoides > Galagoides demidoff. The sequence continues at coordinate 38,984 of CAUYQV010093430.1, read as the reverse complement.
AGTTTAGCTCTGAGTTTTCTGAGCATCAAAATATACTCATGGTTGCTGGTCCTAGACTGGTGGTCACTAGCTGAGCTACTTGAAGTTGCTTCATTTTAGTTCCTGGGTCACACCATTTTATTTATTTATTTATTTATTTTTTTGAGACAGAGCCTCAAGCTATCCCCCTGGGTAGAGTGCCATGGCATCACAGCTCATAACAACCTCCAACTCCTGGGCTCAAGCGAGTCTCCTGCCTCCACCTTCCAAGTAGCTAGGACCACAGGTGCCCGCCACAACACCCGGCCGTTTTTTGGTTGCAGCCATCATTGTTGTTTGGTGGGCCTGAGCTGGGGATTCGAACCCGCCACCTTAGGTGTATGGGGCTGGCGCCTTAGCCGATTGAGCCACAGGCACCGAGCCACACCATTTTATTTATAAATAATCCACCTCTTGTATAGTGCTGAGGCACTATTAATGTTCTTAACTGTTACGTTCTTTGAATAGGACTCATCTGGCCATTTTCATGTTCAGAAAAGACCCCACATTCTTTATCTATGCTAGAGCTTTGAATCTTCTATGACAAGCCAAAGCCACCCCGGCTGTTCTCTGGGGCTCTCTTGTTGCCCTAGAGTGGCAAAGATACCAATTGCTTGACAGAAAAGCCACATGGGTCCCAGCCCTCTGCTGTAAGGAGAGGAGAGGTGCAGGGAAACTTTCACTCTGGAGTGCTCTAGTTCTTTACTATTCATCCTGTGGTCCAGGCGCCGGGACAGTGTCACTAGGGAGCCTGTTACAAATGCTGACTCTCAGGCTCCACAGCACATCTGTTGAATCAGAATCTGCATTTTCCCGAGATTCCTAAATGATTTGTATGCACACTGAAGTTAAAGAAGCACTGCTGATTAATTGATCCATAGCAACTTTCACAGACTTAGTGGCAAGAAATGCTTAATAGAGCACCCGAGGAGGGGTGTAAGGGAGTTGCAGCTCATATTGGCCGGGCTTCACTCAGGAAGGAGGGAGCCTGGATCTAATTGCAACAGATAAAGCAACTCAGCTAAAAGCCAGGTCTTTAGGAGGGCAGAGGGGAGTGATGTGGGCTTCTGAGGTGAGGCCATTAACAGTTGGATTATAATGCTATGTGCCATAATGGTGTAGTAATGAAATGTAATTGATACAATTCTGTTATTAAAAAGAGCACTTTCTTTGTTCAAGGCTCTCTTTCTTCGCAGAAGGCAGATGGTCACAGCTAAGGTAATGAGACAAAAGAAACTCATTCTACAAAACTATTTAGTTTCCCTCTCGGCCTACTCTTTGTCCCGTTTGCCAGTGAGAAACTTCTTGATGCTGGCAACAACCAGGTGAGCACTCTCCAGCCATGGTCTTCATACTTTAAAATCAGCTGGACCCTTATAGGAGCATGGCAATAGGAAGCCAGGTATCCAAAGGGTCCAAGTGGCATTACTGTCCCCATCCCATCTCTGAAAGGTCTTGGGGCACCTTCCTTCACCTTTTTGGTATCAGGGACCAGTTTCATGAAAGGCAATTTTTCTACAGACAGGGAGAGGGAGGGTGAAGATGGGATGGGACAGGAGGCGGAGCTCAGGTGGTGATGCTGTGGGGCCTGCCTCCTAATGGGCCTTGGCCCAGAGATTGGAGATTGCAGTCTTGGGGAATGAGCTCCAGCCTGGGGATGACACTCCTAGTGTCAGAGCTGTCCTAACTTTGAAACTCTCTTCAGTGGAACCTACACAACGTGGCTTCAGCCTGGAGCTGCCCTTCAGTCGCTGAGCTCAGCATCGATGCCACAGAAACGTCACTCCAGCCGCCTCCCTGATCATCTGTTAACTAGTTCTCACTCAATTTCTCTGAATTTTTCTACTTTCTTGTGAGGTCAAAACTTTTTTACTTTATTAACTAACGCCTCACTGTTTTATTTTGTTTGTTTGCTTGACTATTTTCACTAGTACTTTCCACCTGTCCCTGGAAAAGGGGAGTAAAGACCTAAATTGGACTTTATTATGGATAAATTGTTATTTCTCATTTATGCCTTGCCTATTTCTTTTTTTAAATAGAAGAGCCCTCAAGGCTCTTGCAGTTTGACATATATACTTACTGGAAAGCTAAACAGTGAACACCCACCTAAAAGGAGGGTGATGGGAGGAGGAGATAATTGTCCTAGAAGGTAAGGTTGATGGTAGTTGTGATTAAATTGCACAGTAAATTTAATGCTGGGTTTACTGCAGCCAAAGATGTGCATATGGTTACTTACTCCAATTGAGTAAACAGTAGACAAGCTTCTCAAAGATGCAGCTACTTGATCCTGAGATTATAATAAAAATAATTTTGAGTGGGGCGGCACCTGTGGCTCAAAGGAGTAGAGCACTGGCCCCTTATGCCGGAGGTGGAGGGTTCAAACCCAGCCTCGGACAAAAACTGCAAAAAAAAAAGATAATAATAATTTTAAGTGGATAGAATCTACTAGGTGCTTGCTAACAACTCTTTGCATACATTATCTTAACTAATCCTCACATCAACAGAAAGAAATAGTATAGAGTCCCAAGTGCAAATTCCAGGGCCTGAGAGCCCAGATTTGGATCTCAGCTCTACCCTCATAAGCTGTGTGACCTTGAGCTGGTCCTTTACCCCCTCTCATCTGTAAAACTGAAATATCAGTCATACCTCACAGCGCCTGGGAACATTAAATGATTTGATATACATAAAGCACTCAGTGTCTGGCTCGCGGTAAGTGTTTGCCATTATTATCATTATTTCTACTTGATGCATAAGGACATTGGGTCTTAGAGAGGTTAAGTGGCTGGCCCGAAGTCTCATGGCCAGATCAAATTGGCACCAGATCCAATTTGACCCCTCTTAACTACTTTGCACGCTGACTCAGAAACTGCAGGCTGCTTCTAGCAACCTTGGGTGCAAACAAGGAGCTCCTCAGTATTCGTCTTGAGCAGTCAATGTTTGATTACCTTCCATAAGGGTTTTTCATCTGTGGAGTGGATTATCTTCCGGAAACTTCTTCCAGCTGTTCAGCTTGGTGAGTCCACTGGGATGGTGTCTACTTTCAATATGACTTTAGGTAAAGTTTAAATAACAAGGGAGTTATATTGAAAATCACAGTGTATATTTGTTTGTCTATGGATTCTATTTATTTTTATTCTTAGTTACCAATCTCTTCCCAAATATAGTTGAAGAAAGCAGAAATTTAGAGGGCAAAAATTGCCCAATTGCTATTGTATTTAAAGTTCACTTTTGTTGTTACATCCTCGGGGAGATGCTTGCCTTCTTCCTTCCCTTGATCTCAGCACACACACAGGCATCCTCAGATCTGGGCAGTGATGTTGAGGTCGGGTGTGGGTGTGATTCCCTTACTCCCCACCAGGTGTCCCACCCGTCCCTGCTATCTGACAGGCTGCAGGATAGCGGCCTTCTCCGTAGGAAAAAGAGGATTTGAGGGGGTAGTGGAAGGATGGTGGAGGGGCGGGAGGGAGGCTATGACAAGATGCTCAGACAAAGGGAAGTTTTTGCATTGCTTTTCTTTGATGCATAGGTATATCTCCGCAAAAAGCCCCGTCTGTTCCCTGCAACATAGGAAGCTTCTATTTCCACTAGTAACTGGTTTCACCAGGGCTTTGCACCTCTGAGCTCAAGGTTGGGCTGCCATCTGCATCCCTTCATTTTGTCCCAGAGAGCCCCTGAAAGCCTCCCTTCCCTCCTCCCCCTCTTCTTTTTCTTCTAGGATCTGATTGAAAAAGAAGCAAGGAGGGGACTTCCTCTTCTGCCCTGTCATTTTCTTCCATACTCCCTGAAGCAGCCACCCGTGGTGGCTGTGGCCCTAGCTCACTGCCTGCACATATTAACCTAATCCATCCATGTTATTAATATGACAATGGCAGAAATACTTCCTTCCGGTTCTCAGATAAGATTATCATTTGCTTCTCCTGCGGGGCAGAGGAAGGGAATTGGATCCACGGATAAAATGTTAGTAATTGGAAGATTTTAAATTCCAAACTAAACTCTCCCCCTTTGCAGGTGGTTGTTCCTTGCCTGTCATCAGTCTTGCCTTCCCCCCTCCCTTCTTTCTCCCTTTCTTCTGGAGGATCACACGAAGTTGGGAGGCTGCTCTGAAGCCACACGATTATCTCAGATACTGCCAGCTGCACTGGGGCTCTCTGGAATTCCACGTCCATTATCATGAGTCCCCCCCGCAGACCTCGGGCACCTACCGTGTAGACCTAAGGTGTCCAAATAGATGCAATGCTCTAAGCAGTCTGCAAACCGGTGCCCTGATTATAGGTTATTTGGTGACTGAAGCTTCACCCAGAAATCTACTGAGAATGTCGTTTAGCATCAGCTTTAGAAGCTTCCATGTGGGCTATTTTCCCCATAAAGGACCTCGATAACAAAGACCAGAACACAGTCTTGTGGGAATTTATAGCTTCTGTACCCACTGCCTCATTATATGCATGGCTTTTAATATTCGGAGAGCCATTGCCAATACGCATTTTCTTGTGTACTGGGAAACCAGAGCCCAGATGCGATGTATTATTGATAGGATTGTAATTTACTCCTCTTGGGTTGTATCTACAGTGTATACCATTAGCACAAAATATTAAATTACCAGTGGGTGTATGTATTTGTCTATTCAGTTTTGGCTCGATGATATTTGCCTTTCTCCTCAATAAAAGATCGTGAATAATGAAAGCAGAGTAATATTATTTTTTTGTTGTTGTTGTTGTTGCAAGGGAATTTTGATGAAACCATTTTCTCTGTGTTGTGTTTCTGGCGAACCACGCTTCGCAATGAAGACACGAGACATAAAAGAGTCAGGGTTGGACAAGGAAGATGGATGGGCAGCTCGCTTCAGCTCCCCGCACGCGCTGGCTTCCCTGGCAAGCTACTCCAGGCCAGGCTCAGGGTTTTCTTGTTCTGCAAGGGGGAATAAGGAATCTAGGCTTTGGTGGGAGGAAGTGGGCAGTTCAGACCTGGGTGCCAGATACAGAGCCCCCCGTCTCTGTTGTGAAGACAGTGCATGGGATTTGGGGAGTGGGGGCACCCAGCAGCATGTTGGGTAGAACCTTCTGTCATCATAACATTGCGTCTTGGATGATGTTCTGCAGTCCACCCTCTGGTCACTTTTTTTGGCCATCTGGGCTCCTGTCCCAACATGAGGCAAGTGCCACACAAATGCACAAGCACTTATTCCTCTAAAAAGATTCTGGGTCCCAGGGTTCCGACCAAGGTGAAAATGGAAATGCCACACGAGACCTGCTTTGTGCTCTTTTGTTCTGAACTTGGGGCTTCATTCAGAGCCTGGAATAGGAACTATTTGCTGGTTAATTAGCTCCATGTTCTGACTACCACCAACCCCTAGTCAGAATCACTACAAAATATTTTTATCAGTAAACATATTTTTAAAAATGCCTATGGCTTGGCCCCTTCACAGTGAAGGGGTGGGAGTGGCAGGGACCTGGTTTTTAATTCATATTAACTTGACTCCTCTTAGTTCGTAATGTCAGTCTGAGAGCTTATTCTTCCTCAGGGCTGAGTCCCAGGCAGGGGTGGGGGAAGAGGCCCCCACATCTCAGAGGCCACTGGCTGGGTACAGGGCTGGGATACTCAAGTAACAGGTGTCCATCTGCAAAGCTGGGATCTCTTTTATAGTGGGCCCCTAAGAAAACACCACTCAGCCACTCAGAGCTGTTGAGTTTTGCTGCCCCAGGCACATTCTGGAGGTAAAAACCGGTTTTTCTGAAGACATGTCAGAGCTAGGCTTTGTTCACAATTTGCCTCTTTAGCCAGACTGGCTCCTTAAAGCAGACCCCTTTATCTGAGAATGGGGGCAATTAAAAAAAGGATTGGGCTTGGTGGCTCCTTCATTGTTGGATTTCCTTTAGACATAGGGGCCCGTTTTTTGTTCCACACCTTCTCCTTTTCTAAAGGAGAGATGTGGGAAAAAAAAATCACACAGAATTGTAAAGCCAATGTAATCAGTGCTAAATCTATCAAAGCAAATCAAAGGCCCTGACGGCTGAGAAGTATTGTTTGTTTATTTCCTCCTAGATTTCTGAGCCCGGTGTTTTAAGCATATGTCTTGGGGGAGAAGAGACCCATATAAAGGCAATTACAATTGGTGAATGATTAATGTTGGATCTGACATTTTTATGTGTCAAATATGTTTAACTGCATTAACCTTTGCAGAATTTACACCCAGAGTATGAGCTATATCTTGTATAGCATCTGAAATATCTGCAATCTGCCTTCACTTAAATCTTATTTACATTTATTTTATTACAATATAAATGGGTTTTAAAAAATCTTAATAGAGTTTTTTACCCCATTCTGCAGGTCCTGCTTGCTCTGTGGGGAGTCTGAGGGCAACTGGGCTCTTTGCTGATTGCAAATAAAGTCCTGACCACCTGCCTAGGAACCCCAAGGAGCGAGGGAGCCAGTATCAGATTCACCAAGCTCACACCTCAGTTTTAGCCCCAAGGGGAGGCAGCTTAGAAAGCCAGGAGTTGGTATCTGGACAGCATAAACCACAAAGGCAGAGAGGCTTTTCAGTAGACAGGCAAATTTTAATTTTTATAAGTTATGGAAAATGCACATTTTCATAGCATCGATTTTAGAAAAGAGAGACTGAGTGGTTCCCATCTGTGGAGCTTTTTCCAGCCTGCCCATCACCCACCCCCTCTGCAGAAGGATGTGCACTCCAGATGTCTCCGTCAGCGACCACGTTTCTCACTGGGTGTTTCCAAGTCACACTTACTCTTGCTACTGCGGCTCCCTGGCACGGTCGTTGTCAGCTCCATGCCTCCTGAACTTCACTCCACTGAAATCTGGTTGGGTATGAGACAGACTCCGGTGGAATGAAGGACAAGAGAAGCACATGGATGGTCTGGGGATCTTTTTCTCAGAGGGCAGGGACACATGCCAACCCCAGCCTCTGTACACTGGATAATTGCCTGGCCAAAGGCCTTCAGCATCTCTGAATCACAGACTTGGGAAATGTCAAAGACCTGGATATTCATAGCCCCCCCAAGGCTCACATCCTACAGAGTAGCTGCAGGGATCCAGCCCATCAGACATCCTTGCCTTGTCTGCCGCATAGACAAAGATGAGCAGTGGAGACGGGTCTGCAGGGCTGGGGAGGGTTGGCCGTTTCTCACCCTCAAAGTAGCCATCACAGACAAGTCCCCAGGACCCCCCTCCATGATGGTCTGGTTAGGATGCTGGTCATCCTCTCTCTTTGTCTATGTCCCACTGTATGTGCCATAACTGTGTTCAGTGTGTTTGCTCTGGTCTAGAGAAGGGGAGAGAAAGGTGTTGCGCGATTGCTTTAGAAACAGCTAACCGCTCTGAGCTTGCTTACCAAGGTGGTGGAATGCAGGGGCACAGGTGTTTCTCTTCAAAAGGCACTGTCCATGGGGCAGGAACAGCACTTTGCAGTCCTGTTTGCACGTGCAAAATTGGGAGGAGGTGGGTGAGGAGCTCAGGAAGGACTAGAGCTTCTGGCTAGAACCAGACCCATTTGTGAGGGCAAGGGGCAGAGGAAAGGGAGACTCTTGGTCTCACTCCTACAGACTTATCCAGGAAGGCCAGCCTCTGAAGGCCCCACATGCTTCCCCAGATCTGCTCTGGGCCTGGGGGTGGGGGCCGTGGGGGAGGGAGGAGAGACGGCCTGGCTTTGGCTTTCTGCTCCTCTCTTAAAAGAAATGCCCATCAGCCAGTTGCCGCATAGTTGCTGCTCCGGCCCCTCCTTGTTGTGTTCAGACATGTCTGTGACTCAGTGTAAGCCCCATAAAAGGCTGTTCTCAGCACCAACATGCAGACTGGGTGGGTTAGGGCAGATCCACCTTGTTGTTTGGAATACTTTCTTCCTGGGCTTGTTCTGACCCGATGCAGGGAGGCAGGCTCTCACCATGTGGCTCCCCCTCCGGCGTGCAGACTCCTCTTAGTAAAAGCCCTCTGTAAAAACCCTTACACAGGGCCCAGGAGTTTTTAGCTAGTGCAGAGGAAGACTCCCATCTTTCTTGGACAGAATGTAAAGGATCTTTGTCTGGGGGAACACAGGGCTTGTTGGGAGGCAGGGCTTTGGCTACTGAGGGGAGGAAGCCTGGTCCATGCTCTCTTGCTCAGCCTTTTTTATAAATATAATTCTCCATGTGCTCTGCTTATGAATTATCTAATTCATTATCTAATTATGATTAGAGTAATCTAATTATGATTAGATAATCCTCCTGCACTGCCTTTGACCTATTTCCCAGGCAAAGGAAAGAAAGAGGCCCGTCCGTTGACCGATAAGTAAGTGGTGGCAGGAGAGGGTGGCAGGATCCTTTGCCTTCTCTTTAGATTTCAGCTTAACTTGGAGAGCAAAGGGTCAATTCTTTTCCCTCCAGGCCCATTTCCCCCAAATCTTTGCCCCTTCAACATGTCCGTCCACTAGGTCCTTCATTTCCTTACTCCAGAGTGTGCAGAGCGCCTCACCCTCACATGGGGTCATTACCCTCCAAGGTGGACACGTGAGAGATGACAGTGTCTGTAGAAGGCTTTGTCAGTCATGAAAGGCCGTGCAGATGAGAGGTGGCACCATGTCAGAGAGCCCAGAAAAGGCCCTTCCTGTCCCACTCCCCCCTTGCCCTGCAGAGCTACTGTTGCTATAAAGCAGAGATTAACAAAACAAACAAATACAAAACACGAGCCAGAGCCTGGACCCCAGAGTTCAAGATTCTTCTGCCCGTTATGCCTTTGCCAACTTAATCCCTCCATGACCTTCACCTTGGCTGCTGCAGTTTCAGATTTGGTCAGAGAACAAGCTGTGCCTGCATTTGGTGGTGGAGTAAATTGATGCCGTGACTGCTCTCTTGCCTCGACCGTCCTCAAGACTACACCCTAAACATCTTCCTCAGCTTGAGCATGAGAATGAAAGAATGCAAGTAGAGCCTGGATTTCCCATTATATCTGCTCGTGCACCCCAGGACAGAGAAGCCATCTACCCTCCCTGTCTTCCAGCTGAGTAAGTTTCCATGAAACTAGACAGAGCTGCAATCTTGATATTTAACTGCTCAGCACTCACCTTCCCACACCAATCCCATTATAAGCAAGATTTACTGTCTGGGACTGCTGGAAATCCTCAAGAAAACACAAACGTGTCCAAGGATTAGGTTAAAAGGCAGCAGCTTCAGCTATTTTAGCCTACGAGGAAGCTGATGGTTGACTTCCAGTCAATGTGGCTTTTTTCATTCTTCTCTCTCTGCCCAATGAGACCCCTGATCTAGCCACTCAGCTTTGGCTTTCCAAAGACCCCCAAACCCAGAGATCTCAGACTCACCTGTAAGTATGAGCATCTGTGCTTGCAGGTACCAGGGCTCAACTTTGAGTTTGATTCAAAATAATAAACTGACTTTTATCATAAGATAAAGAAGGGCAAAGAGCTGGCTGAGAGTGAAGCATCTGAGAGCAAGGAAAGGAATTTCAAGTCTTGGAAGGTTCTTTACAGCTTGATGACAGGGAACAAGAAGCGGGAAGCACTTACTGTATAACGTGCCCAGCTGAGCAGTCCTGTGCAGGACAGAAATGGTTCCCGAGGAAAGGTATGGGCAGGTCCCCAGCAGTTGATTCCTTTCTTTAATGAAAAAAAAATATGAAAGCAGAGGAAATTGGGTTTGGAGGAGAGGGACGTGAAGGTAGGCGGAAGGAAGAGACTTTATAGGATGAAGTTGAGGATTCAGCTAGATATTTAGAATAGAGGTAAGTAACAGACAATAAAAGAGAGAGAAAGTAGTTTTTCCAAGGCAAGGGTGATCAAGAGAGACTCCCGGTCATTTCAAGGAGGTGGTACTAGTTTCACTCTTTATTTATGCACCTGAAGCAAAGCTCAGGTTACCTGCTGAGCTCAACCAATAGGGATTGGGCCTGGCTGCTGGCTCCGCCTTGCAGAACCCACACCCCTGGGCCATGAATGGAGAGGGCTTTCTGCACGGTTTCTTTTACTTTCTGCTTCTTCTGTGATCATGGGACAGGGAGGTGAGGTCTCTGTCATCCCGGAGAAGGAGAGACGCTGCAGGTTTCTGAGCCTTATACCTGAAGGCTCCGGCCTCCCATAGACCTAGTGAAGGGGGAGAGGGGAACGCTCAGATCTTATCTCGCTCCACAAAGGATGTGCGTTTGCGTGCACATGCGGGCGTCCTTTCCGCCGTGACCTGGGTTCCTGTCTCAACACAATCCACTTCAAGAATCCAACCGAGATCCTCAGCCTACCTGGGTAGAGCTGAGAAAGAGGCCTGAGGGTCAGGGCAGGGGCCCAGCCAGTGGTTTTTATAATCCAAAGCCTTTGCCAACTGCCTCCCTTTCACTTCTGGGGTGGGGAAAAGACCACACTGTGTGAGGGGAAGTTGGGAAGAGACAAAAGCAATGGCGGACAGAATCAGCAAGCTCCTTAGGAATTTAGGAATGATGGAGAGGCAGGTCTATAACCTCAGTCACACACACACCCGCCTGCCCTTCCCGCCCCCGCCCTCCCCCTCCTCACCTCTCCCTCCCACGTGCACACCTGGAAGGGAAGGTGAAGTCTCCTCAGATGCTGTGCATTTTGCCTGGGTTCTTGGCCAGGCCTGTGCAGGACAGAATGGTTCCCAAGGAAAGGTACGGGCAGGTCCATATCTTGCATTTGTCCCCACGCTTCATCCCCAGGGGTGTAGCAAAAGTAGATTCCTCCCTTCTCCAAGGGTACCGAAGAATCCAGTCTGCAGGACATCTTGGTGTAGTCCTGTCCCACAGCCCTGCACACACCTGAATGCTGCCTGCTCAAAATCTCTTTAGAAATCAACTAACCAAAACTTCTTGCCAAATAGACTGGGAAACAGAGGTTTCAAAAGATTAATTTGTGTCTCGAATTCACATAGCCAGTGTAGAGTAGAGATTTTACTCTACCTGGGCTACTGACCACCAATTAAGAGCTCTATAGAACAAACACTCCAGGCTGCCTTCCCTGGCTCTGGCAGACCTGCCACTTGTCTGGACTATTCCATGTTCTTCCTGGAAGAAAAGGCTTCTGTGAGGAGGGGGAAAGACCAATAAAATATATTCCCTAGGATGCGGTGAGGGAGATATTCCATATGATCAATTTCTTAGCATAGGGGTTCTCCCCCAGCTGCGGAGCTCCTGGCTTCCAGCCAGCTGAACCTAGCGTGCCCTGGCTGAGGCTCAGGGCTTCCACTTCCCAATCAGTGATGCAGAGAGGGTGCAGGCCAAGAGGACACACCCACACCTGTGTGCTAGAGACACTGGGCCCCTTTCCCTCCATTTTCTCCTCCCGTTCTGTTCTCCCTTCCTGTATTTCCTTCATTCTTTCATTCTTTAGCTCGCTGACCCCCTCCCTCACTGTGTGAGTGTCAACTTTGCACCGATAAGTGAGAGATGGGGTTTAACCTTTAGCAGCTCCCAGGATAGACAGACATCTGCATGAATAGAAATAAAAACAGGCCAGTGAGGAACATATCACGAGCACCCCAATGGGAACAGTCAGTGTTTGTCTATGAGATTCAGGGAAGGTTCCACAGAGGGTGATGTTTGAGCTGAATCTGAAAAGTGGATCAGGACTGAACTGAAGCCGGAGGAAGGAGCTGTTTCATGGTTTATAGGTATGAGGGTAGGGGTACAGTCTGGGGTGCAAGGGCAGAAAGAGGCCAGAGATGTGAGTGGACGGAGGGCTCAGCCATCTTGGGAGAGGCCCACGGACTTTGTCTGGAGGTGAAGCAGGAAACAAGTGGAGCAGAACTGTTTGCCAGAAGCCAGGGGAGGACTAGAGGCAGAGGGACTGACTGCTGAGAAATATGACTGCCCCCAGGATGGGAGGTGGAGGCCAGGAGGGAAAAGGTGAATACCTAGAGCAAGAAGTAAGTGTCAGGTTCTGCTGGGCTTATTTTGTCCCCTCCAGGGCTCGTCTTTGACCTTGAAATTTGTTCGGAACAATGAAGTCCATCTACATCCAAATGACACTGCAAAGGAGGACTACCTGCCCTAAATTATTATTATTATTTTTTCTTCCCTTCGCTTTCACCGCAGACCAGAAGGATGCTCTGTGGACGGTGGGACAAACTGGCTTGTGTGGAGGGTCTGGAGGGCATAGGAAGCACATCAGCGGGGATCTGCTGGAAGCTTTTTGCACCCTACCCCTCAGCCTGGCTCTCTGTTCCAAAGTTGTCCTGAAAGGCCTCAAGACATCTGGGCGTGGTCCTGTCCCACCTTGTTTCTCCCCACAAGATCCTCCCTCGACCTTTGTTTCTAGTTCAAAGTCTCTGTAAGGTGTTCCCCAGACCCTCACAGGGCAGTGCTGTGCTTGCTTGAGTGTGTTGGGGGCAGAGGAGAAGGGGGTAGACAGGGGTGAGGGTTGAGGAGTGGGCACTGGGCTTCTTCTGTCTCCATGGAAGAGCAGCCACTGTGACCAGGGCCCATTCAAAGGCCTACTCCCAAGTCAATAAATCAGGCCCAGCCCTCTGCCCTCCCCCCCCCCCCAGCTTGAATACACCTCTCCTCCCACTTTGTGGTTTCCAGTACTTACTTTTTCTAATCTTGGGCTTCACTTTTTGTTTTCAGATATTGTGTCCTCCTTGATCCTCATTCATCTTCCCTTCCACCTACCCAAGCCGGGGTTTCTCTACTGCTAGAAATCTCTGGTTCTCACACGCATCTCTGGGGCGTGGAAAGGCTCTGTGCTTCCCTCTGCTCAATTCGCAGTTCTGTGTCTAATTGGTATATCATGGGCTTTTGAGAAAACAGGTCAGGTAAAAGATTCCAAACTCCCCAAGGTGTCTTATGCACATAGCATTCGATAATCATGAGAGTTAGGTTTAAGTCTCTCTTGGCTAAATTCTGGTTATAGCTTCATCTAACATTGCAACTTCCCTTTCATGTCTCCTCCAGGGACACTGAAAGGAAAGTTCTGCAGGGTTCAGAGTCTCCACTTCGAGGTGAGACAGGAAGGACAGTGTGATGCAGGGAGGCAGTATGTGCCCAGGAAGCAGCTGGGCACCTCGGGGCCCAGGGTCTGGAGAGGGGTGCCCTTTATTATTATTAATTTTTAGTCTCACTCTGTTGCCCCAGCTAGAGCGCAGGGGCATTATCATAGCTCACAGCAAACTCAAACTCCTGGGCTCCAGCAATTCTCCTGCCTTAGCCCTCAGAGTAGCTGGGACTACAGACATGTGCCACCACACCTAGCTAATTTTTTTATTTTTGTAGAGGCAGGATCTTGCTATGTTGCTTAGGCTGGTCTTGAACTCTTGGTCTCAGACAATACTGTCTTGGCCTTCCAAAGTGCTATGACTACGGGTGAGAGCCACGGCACTCAGCCCGTGGGTGCCCTGGAGGCTGCTGATAGACTGGAGCTTCACCACCATTTGCTGATCCCAATTTCTCACCTGTGCTGCATGTATTAAGGAGCTGGGAGGACCCCTCCCTGGTATAGTTTTAATTTTTAAAAAATATTTATTTATTTATTTATTTTTGAGACAGATTCTCACTCTGTTGTCCAAGCTAGAATGTCATGACATCAACCTAGCTCACAAAAACCTCAGACTCCTGGGTTCAAGCAATCTTCCTCCCTCAGCCTCCTATGTAGCTGGAACTACAGGTGCAGGTCACCGCACCCAGATAATTTTTCTATTTTTAGTAGAGACGGGGTCTTGCTTTGCGCAGGCTGGTCTCAAACTCCAGAGTTCAAGTGGTCCTCCCATCCTTCACTCCCAGAGGGGTAGGATTACAGGCACGAGGCACTGTGTCTGGCCCCCAGATATTTTTAGTTAGGGCACAGTGTTGGGAGATATACATATAAGTTTTTCTGCCTTTGGCTGTGTTCTACATTTTGATTCAAAAAGGAAAGGCACAAGTGTAGAGTGGGGAAGATGTGATTTGGCAGTAAAACAAATAGAAAAAAAACTTTAGAGTTTGAACTTATAGTAAACTTTACAGGACTCAATGATGTGAAATGTCTGTCTAAGGAGCAAATTCTCCATGTGGTTCTATTATTAGAAATATGAGATGGAAAATAAGGGAGGTGATAGTCCTACTCTACACTGTACTTAGCAGATTGTGGGCTTCACATTTTAAGAAGGGTCAATATAAATATGAAATGAGAAAAAAGTGGGCAAGATGGTACATGGGCTTGTAAATATTAACATGTCACCCTGAGGAGGGAATTAGGAAATGAGGGTGTTCAGTCTAGAGAAGTGATGGCTGGGGAGGATAGAGTGGTGGAAAATAATAGCTGTTTTTGAGTATGTGAAGAAGGGCCACGTAGAAGAGACTTGGATTCATTGTTCGTGGCCCCACAGGGTAGAACTAGGAGTAATTCCCATTTGTACCACCAGTTCCCCACAGATGCATGTTTTTAGAAATAGATCATAGAGAACACAGGCAGGCAACATAAATAAACCCTGATGACTCTGGAGTTGATACAGCCTAAAAGAGAGGCAAAATCTCCACCAAAGGAATGAGTAGAAGGATAAGGAAACTGGGTCAGCTCCTCCCCCTAGACCATGCATACGCCCACCAGGTAATGAAGAACACCTGTCCCAACAGGTGGGGCCAAAAACCTAAATCCCCATCAGTAAACCAAGCCTAGGCCCCTTCCTCTCCCCTTGAATACACCTCCCCTCCCACTTCATTGTATGTCTTTGGCTGACTGGCTCACACTGAGCACTCTGCAGCCAGAAGCTAAGTTCTGGGTTGATCTTCAATAGCCAGGCCACTGTGAATTGACTGTTTCCTGAAGCTATGCCCCAACTCTGCACATAACCTCTCTGAGCTGTGTATCCTGCTATCACACAGCATCTTGTAGTTACTGAGTTCTAGTCCTTCTCTTTCACTAGACTGACAGCTTCTGAAAAGAAAAGAAAAGAAACTATACTCCTAGTACCTAGATGTTCCTGGCATCAGTAGGTGCTCAGTAAACACTTATTGAATGAGTGAAGGAGAAGAGAGGTCTTACTGAGGAGACCTGGGGTATGGGTTTAGTAACCACAATCACTTTCTTTGTTCCTCTGGGGAACTGGGTCTGGGTTTATTAACTTAACTTTCCTTGTTCCTCTCCATTAATATGGGTCAGAACCTATTGAAGATATTCTGGAGTTGCTGCCCAGTGTCTTGTCACTCAAGGGGATCTGACAGCTGGTTTCCCCACTCCTCTATTTCTGGGGTGGGCCTGGGGGCCCTCGTTTCCTGACAAGGGCTTGTTCTCTGGAGAGTGTAGAGGGGCTGAGGCAGGTCGGAGCCTGCTCTGTTTACATTCTCCTCTCCCTGGCCCCTCTTTCCCCAGGCCTAACCCAGTCCTTCAGGGGAGGAAAAAAATCCCAGGGCCCACCCATCTCCTCCCCCTGCTGAAGACAGAAGAGGAAGCCCAGGGGGCATTGCAGTCCTTGAAAGCAAAGTCATTTTGTATTTAGCTCTGCCACTCTGGCCAGGGCCTGCATTTATCACCTCCTACAAAGCACCACAAACATCTCTCCCAGTTGCCTGCAGGCCTGTGGAATGGAGGGCTTCCATCTCCACTGAGAATGCTCTTTTGGGATTTCATTTTTCTAAATTAACATCCAAATACTACCTTAGGAAAGTGGAGGGGTAGGGCAGCAATCTTAGCTGAAGCGGTTCATGTTATATCAAACACCGAGAGGGAGATCCAGACACACTGAGCAGAGAATGTTTGCACCTCAGTCCTTAGCTCATGACCCTCATGATTCGGAGATTTAGAGTAGAAACGTTTGGAAAATTAAAGCCCAAGGGGGAATACAAAAGACATCTTTCATTAACAGGTATCTTCAATTACTATTTTCTGAGTGCTTACTATGGGCCAGATACTCGACCTAGTGCTGGGGATAACAGACGTGGTTGTGGTGGGGGAGTCACCTCGGTGACATGTGCTGCCATAGGTAGCTCTGTAGGAGCTGGGAAGGTGGGGCCTTGACCCCTGTCTTGCAGATCAGGAGGGCTTTACTGAGGACATGCCATTCAATGGAACGCTGAAATGTAAGAGGACATGTATCCTCTGGAGAAAAGGGAGAATTCAACACGGAGTCTTCTTTGGGGAAGTAGGGCTGATGGGGATGGGCAGAATTGACTTCTTCCTAAGTAAAAGAGTAAAAAAAAAAAAAAATGCAAGTGCCACTCTGGGTTGCTGGGGAAATGCTGATTTACCACTTGGGGGGGTCTGGAGTGAAGGATGGGAGGGGGACTGAAGGAGCTCACCCTGTTTAGGAGGAAAAAACCCAAGCCAAACTCTTCTTCATGCGAGATGGGTCTCCGCAGGTTATCAAGTTTGGCGATCTCTGTTGGCTGCCTCCTTGCTGTTCTTTGTATGTTTCATGAGATGCCAGTTAGAATTTGCTAAATAAAGAGGGGAAATTGGCAGGAAAGAGACAAGTTTTAATGGGGGAGAAAATGACCATGGAGCTAGTAAAGGCGGGCTGTGAGGCCACCAGACTCAGCACTAAGGAAAGCTGGTGTGCACGGCCTGTGTGTGTGTGTATTCATGCATGCATGCATGTGTGCACATAGCTAGTTTCAAATTGATTATAATGCAGGGTGTTTTAGCCTGACTTGCTTAACAGTCAAAGAAAGGAGATTATGTGGATGAGATAGGACAAGAGGGGGAGGGTCAAAATGGTGAGTTGCTTGAGGGGGCAGTTAAGCCAAGTCTGGGTCTCTCTTCTCATAACTGCAACCCTTAGACAGAACAATTGCAAGCCAAGTCTTCAGCTGGAGAAGCATTTAGGGACTCAGCACACCAGCCTCAGCTCATCCATCTCGCCTGAGTCCTGGAGAAGCACGCTTGGTGCTGAGTTCAGCAGTTCTGAGCAATAGAGCAGTAAAGCGGCGAGGAGCCCTGTCCCTGCAGTGGAATGGGACAGTGCCTGGATCTAATAAGCAGGAGCCGGCAGCGGGACTGGCACAGAGTGTCTGTAGGTGATGAAATTGCCATCCCCTCCTGGGCCAGCAGAGAGGCACGTGGAAAGTAGGGGACCGGGACGCTGGGCTAAGAATGAGGCAGGGCTGGACAAGAAGGGGCAGGCTTCAGCCTTCAGCTGAGATTTGCTTTCTGCAGACCAGGAGGACCTCTGGACTAAATCTATTTTGTATCATTTGACACTTAAAATGGGGAGAAGCTGAGGGAAGGAGATGAACACGATGTTGGGCAGTGAGACTCCTCTGGAGACAGGGGTGAGGAGGAGAGAAGAGAATTAGAGACAGCGGACTGAAGGCTGAGCCCAGGCCCCAAGGCATATTGCTAATTATGCCATTTTGCCATCTTGTGACTCTGTTCTCTCATCTGTCAAAGAGGAATGGTCCTAATGCCTGGATAATGCTCCAGAATATTCTCTTAAAACTATGAAAAGCTTTGCAGTGCTTATGAATGATTATCACCTCTGAGATTCCAAGATGTTAAGATGCAGAATTTTAATGTAGGAGCTGCTATGCGTATCTGTTTTTTGGGTTCAGTATTGGGTGCTAAGAACTTGGTTGACACTTTCCAATTTTTCTCAGCCCAACCAAGAAGCAGAATCTGGCTGGCTGGTGAGAGGCAGTTGTTAAAATTTCAGGAAGTAGCTTGCCATCTGATTAGCAAATAGGTTGAAAGTGACCAGGGTGGGTGCACTTATACTGTGCCACAAAGCAAGGTGTTCCCAAGAGCCAGCTGTGAGACATTTACCTGCACAACTGACCTCATCTTTCTGCTTCCACTGGTTTCCATGTTGTGTGAGATGCCCCGGCTTCCCTGCAGCCAACTTCCTGGCCGCTTTGCTCCTCAGTGACACCAGCATGGGATTGCAGTGGGCCCTGGAGGGCTTCTCCAGGGTCGCAGGGCTGCCTTCTGTCCCCTGGAGATGCCCATACTCCATGTGCTTCTTCACTTGGTGCTTTTGCAAGTGAAGCACCTTCCCTCCATCCAGAACATTCTTCTGAAACTGTACCCATTCCTGAAGGCTTCTCCCCGCCCTTTCCTGCTCTCTGCCCACACTCCTCCCTGCCGTCTTCCTCCTGCCACTGCTCTGCAGGGTGGGGCAGGTGAGTGCTGTGTGTTCCCTGCTGCTGGGCTGTGCAGAGGAGGGTCCCCTAACGTGCCTCAGTGTCCCTCTTGCACGTATTATACCATGGTCTTCCTCATATTCCACTCCTGCAGTCTTCATGGCACAGCCTTCTTACAGATGAGCAAATAGGGGTTAAAAAACTAGTACATGTATGAGGCAACATAAGCCAGAAAAGGTAGCATCTCCATTTGAAAAAACATTTTTAAGGGTCTTTGCCACTCCTTTCCCATGACATTTTCAAATTCTCAGCCATTTCTCTCTTCCCCATAAAACCCAGCACAACGCTCTGCACGACAGCGGGGTTTAATACCTGCTTGATGAATCGACTAAAACTTCCTCTCCTTTCAGTCACGTATTTGTTACGTGCTGTAACAAAAATGAGACGGGGATTAGGAAGGAATTACAGCACGATATTACTGCTACAAAATCAACCCTGTTCTCCGGGCAGCCCTGAGAATATCTAACCCCAGTGGGCACGAGGCTAGGTGCTCCCTTCCGAAACCTTGACTTTTTACAAAGGTAGTTAAAAAAATTTCAACGGAAGAATGCATGTGTCCATGGACTTTTGGCAAAAGAATATTATTTAACAAAATTTGAAGCTATAATCCTGCACATATCAAACCTTCCAAGGTTTCCTAAAGTTCTTCTGCCTCTTGTTCCTGTTGTAGCCAACAGAGACAATTTAACATCTCCCTCAAATCTGAGCACCTTGGGTCCATGTGAGAATGCAAAATGGGTAAGTAAATAGGCTCTTTTACAGTGAATAAAAAGTATATAAAAAGATATTTGTAGTTTCTGATTTATTTATTTATTTATTTTTAAGACAGAGTCTCGCTCTGTTGCCCAGGCTAGAGCACCATGACATCAGCCTGGCTACAGCAATCTCAAACCACTGGGCTCAAGGGATCCTCCTGCATCAGCCTCCTGGGTAGGTGGGACTACAGGCTAATTTTTCTATTTTTTTTAGTAGAGACGGGGTCTTGCTCTAGCTCAGGCTGGTCTTGAACATCTGAGCTCAAGTGATCCTCCTGCCTTGCCCTCCCAGACTGCTAGGATTACAGCTGTGAGCCGCCACACCCGGCCTGATTTATATTTTTTAAAAAATCTTGATGTCTGCTTCCTGCCTCTCCTGAAGACAAAAATTAAAAGTAGAGAATAGTAGGAATTTTAAAATGAGAATTTCCTTTTCTTGGCAGACTCAGTGCTTAATTCTAAAATTTGTGTTTGAAAATAGGAGACTGCCCTTATTTTCTGGCCATTTTAAAGACAGTAAGAGGCACTTCCCTACCCCTGCCTTTTCTGAATCCAACAGATGCAACGCCAGCCAGCAGTGAAAACCATTCACTGGGCCGTCCTCTGATTTAAAATCAAGAGCTCCATGTGCCTCTTTCCCATGAAGGTTCTGCCAGGACAACAGTAGGTGAAATTATAGGTTTACCTCTGGCCAACGTTGTAAAGAATTGTAGTGTTCCTATTCTTTTCCAGCTAAGCTCTGATGTGTGCAGACTCCCTGTAATTATAGTATAATTGGACTTAACTATAGGGCTAGACCTAGTTTTCAACCAAGTCCCCTCAAATAATTTGTTGCTTATTAGAAAAAGAGGGTACTTTTACAGTCTTTTGTGGAGTATATATATGGTGCTCCCCATTCCCTAAAAAGGGGAGAATTGCTGGTATAAGCTCTAGCAATTTAGTGGGGTTGGTTTTAATCACTGCTCTAAATATTCCAGAAAGTTCATTTTCTCTAAAAAGGAAATGCAAAGATGAGGCCTTTCCAGAGTCCCCAAGTGAAATCTCTGTCTCTCTTACTCCTATGGTTTGGATATTATTCTAAATGTCCAGAGTTTGCAAACTGTTTGAATCTGGGCATGGATATATGTTATTGGGCCTGCATGGTGTTTGGAGATTTTATCTATTAGGTGCCACATATGTAAATAAAATATTTTACATTAAAAGCTGGATTTCAGCCTCTCCTCAAAAAAGAAGAAAAAAAAAACAAAAATCCAACACCTGAGGGTCTGAATTTCTTTATTGCTACACTTTGCTGGACTTGACTCTATATGGTGATTCACAGGAGGCAACCAGATTGTCGTTGATCTTCCTGTCCCCATCCCTGAGTTACTGAAACGTCTCGACTCCATTGACGTTTGAATTTGTATCCTTGGGCCTCCTTCTGTTTCTTTCTCTCCCAGTTCTGCACTCCACCTCCCTCCCCCTATCGTCAGATAATATGAACTCATCTTTAACAGAAGGCGGTGTGATTCCAAAATGTTAAGAAGAGTCAGGATTTTCATGTTTAAATCCTGGCACCACTGTACACTAGCTGTGTAGCTGTGGATGAGCGAATTCCCATTTCTGATCTCTGCCTTCACATCTGGGGCTTTCGTGACACCTCTGTCAGGGGCTGGTGGCAGCCCTAGCACAGTCCTTGGCACATAGCAGGTGTTCAGTAGTCACTGGCTTCCCACACTCTACCACAAATGCAAGCCGAGAAATGCCATTGGTACCAGTGATTGTTACAGAATCCTTATACGGAAAGTCACCTGGGGAGTTAATTTTGTTTACTTCTCTATCTACAACTCGACTCTCCCACGCAGGCAGAAGGCAGAGATGTGAACCCACTTGCTCAATCAAAGGTCACTCAGTGAGTGACAAATAAACCCAGGTGTCCTGGGCTACCCGCCAGTGCTCCTTTCAGTCACAATAGCCTGCCAGAGGCACGCTGACTCTTTGCAGGAGACGTGGAGATAGAGTGAGCGTGGGACTTCTGTTGCTTGGGGCTTGACCAAAAGGCTGTAGACAGTGAGTGGTTTGAATGTCTGAAGAGAAGCATTGGGCGGGGAGTGACCTGAATTAGTCACACAGTTGTTGCAAGATAGAACCATCAGCTCTCCTTAGCCATTTTACACTTTAATGAGGCAGTCTGCACAGATTTCCCTTCAATGTGCCTTACCTCTCTTTTTGAGGTGACTACAATATAGGTGTGCCATCTAGGTTGGTGCCAAAATCATCTCTGCCTGATGCTTTAAAATGAAATGCAGTAAAAGGAAACTGTTGACCAAGGCTCATCTCCTTCCCACACCAGGATCCTTTATGGACAATGTGGTCATCAGACTTGTGTCTGCATTTGCAGGTGGCTCAAGGGGGATGGAAGTGGAGGCCAGGTGGGGTCTTGGGCAATAACTCCATCTTCTTATAAAATGATTCAGACTCTCTGTGGTCTGGGAATAGAGGACCTGGGTTCTAGCCCCTGCACACTAGCAAGAATCTTTGTGACCCTAGAAAAGTTACTTTACATCTCTACTTTACATGGGGTCTTAGTTTTCTCATGTGTCAAGGGACAGATTTGGAGAAGTTGGTCTCTAAGGCTCCCTCCAGCTCTAATAGTCTTAGATGCTTCTTAACTTAGACGTATAGCTCTTGGGAAGGTTGTAGATAGACTTTGGAGTAGACTCAACTCACGTTGCTAAAGGACAGAAGAATTTATGAGGCTGGGGTGGGTCAGATAGAGGCCAGGGTCAAGGAACAGAACTCTATTCATAACACGTTGTTTACAAGTCTTTGGAATTGCAGTAAGTATAAGAATGCCAGGTGGCTGAGTTGATTTGACTCTAACAGTGCATGGTTTGAGGCAGTGATGAAGGGGTAAGGCAGGAAGTCTAAGGACTGAGCAGGGCATCCTTGGGGAATGGGCTTCACTCAGACTGACTTCCTCTGGAGACATAAATGCAGGAAGATTGTGTGTGAGTCAGGGATGAAATTTTCAACAGGACTTATTTCTGCTCTTTCATTTAGGTCAGACCAGAGACAGGAGTGTGGAAAACAGAGGTGGTGATGGAATTTTCCTTCATAATTGGCTGAGTGATTTCTGAGTCAGCATTCATCCTCTCTGACTCTCTCAGGCTGCTGTCTTTCCTGGGGACTGATCTGATTCTGTTCTCTAGGTCTGCGGTTCTCAGCCTGTGGGTCGCAACCCACGGTGACTGTATTAAAGGCTTGAGCCTTATGAAAAAACCACTGCTCTAGGTGTATTCAGGTCTTTGGATGGCAAAGCTTCAGCCACAGCCAGAAACAATGAATAGACATTGATTTTTTTGACATGTAAACTTGACCTTGGCTCAGGACCACCACGAAATGAAGCTTACTCCTGTTGCTTCTATCCTAGCAAGATTCCTGGAGTTGCTCAATTGTTCAGGAAATTCGAAAGGGTCTGTGCAAATGCAGAGCCAATTTGGAATTGGGCTGGGCTGGATTGTATCAGCTGTGGTTCTGTTAGGAGGAGTCTAAGCCAGTCATACCCTCATTTACCCTTTGAAAACTCAATTCACATTGCACCCTTCTGCCTGCTGTGGACAGCATCTACTGGCTCCCCTGACTGCATAGACCACCGTCTGTGACTTATTTTTCTCCTCCTGTCTTGCCCTATGCATCCCCCGTGCTGCCGTGTGGCCTACATCATGTTTGCTTCCCCAGATGCCCCAGCTAGAGGTCTCTTTTCTTTTAACTTGTGTCTGCTGCATTTTGCGCCCCTAAGTTTAGCTTTTAATTACATGCTGTTTTGTTCTGTCCACTAATTGTTCCACATATGTTAGTTACCTCTCACTATCTCTCCAGATTGTAGGGATCTTGGGGTCGGGGACCATGTCTTCTGCTTTTCTCCAGTTGTTCCTGGCCCAATCTTGCTGACCTCATAGTCAGACTGTTTGATCTTCATGGTCACAGGCTTTGTTCTAGACGAGCTTTTGCTGGGGACTTTCCCTGCCTCCTTGCACTTCCCCTAGCTCCCACCTTGCTCCTGCCAGTGACAGACCTTCTTGGATGGTGGGCCCTGCCCTGCCCCAGCACGCCACTGCAGAGATGTGTGAATTAAGCTGTCTGGAAGTGCCCTGGTAAGTCAATCAGGCTCCTCCTTGAAGGCAAGGAATTCTGAGCTCTTGCAAGCACACACCTGCCCATCTGTGGAATAATTCCCCAGCCAACCCCGGCCCTGCTTCTGGGAAGCTTTCTTTCTTTTCCCTCACTCGACTGAGCTTCTTCCCTCCTCCCTCTGGCTGCCCTGACTTGTCAGGTGAGGACGCAGGCCAGTCCTGATGAACCAGCCCTTGGTGGGGAGGAGGGGGGGGACATCTGCCTGCTGAGAGCTGAGGCATCCTTGGATTCTGGTGGGTTCGCTTTGGCAAACATAAGAAAAAGAGGAGAAACCACTGAATCATGACATTTCTGAAGCCTTTCAGAGAGACAAGAATAGTTGGGAAGAAGAGACCAAGGCTGTGATCAGGTTGGGCTTGGCCACCGACTAGTTGTGCCATTTCACATGATTCATTTGCCCCACCCCCAACCCCCCCTTAAGCTCCTCTTCCTTCAAGTGAAGTTGTTGGATTTTATAAGCTTTCAAACTTATAAAAACAAAGGAACCCTTTTATCAAATGAAATTTTACAAAGAATTCTAATTTCCAGATAGAATAAAGCCATTCTGGTTAAAGCAAGGGGGACTCTTCATCTCCTTCTTGTCTTTCAAATTATACCCTGAAATAACTTATCAGAACTTCCCAGTGACACAGTTTGAAAAACCCTGAAAAAGATGGTCTCCATGTCCCATTCTAGCTCTTTCAGTCTCTATACGCTTGCTACTCAAAGTGTGGTCCTTAGCCAGTAGTAAGGACCTGGGAGCTTGTTAGGAATGCATCTTATCAGGCCCTTCCTGAGACTTACTGCATAAGAGTATACATTTTTGATAAGATCTCCCAGTAATTCATTTAAACTTGAGAAACTACTCTGTGACCCAGAGCAAGAAGACCAAGGGGGCTAATGCCTTTTATTACAATGTGAGCCTGGTCAACTGGGGTTGGAAGTGTGGACCACATCTCTTTCTTGCAATTTCTAATGCCCTGGTGCATTCGTTGTACCCTGGAAGGGGAATCAGCCATAGTAAGCAGAAGGCTTCTTCTGGGCTAAGCCAGACAGGGAGAAAGAGCTCGGCCCTGAAGAACAAATGTTAGTAAATGCTGGGACACAGCATGTGAAAGAGGGATTCACGTTTCTAGTAGGGAAAGGCTCACGGCAGCTTAACTCTGCTAGGCACCTGTCTCCTCCCCTTCTCATAGGATCCCTAGTCTCTCTTCAGCACCTGGGGTACGACAGCTGCTTGGGCCTAGAAGACTGAGAGTTGATTCTAGCTCTGTACTTCTCTGATGTTGTCCCCTTGGGTTTCTCGACCTCTGTGGGTCTTAGTTCCCCTATCGATAGCATACCATGGTGAACCTCACAGAGTTGTAAGGATCCCCTGAGATATAGTGAAGCTCCCTGAAAATAGTAAAGTGCTAAAAACTCAGGGATACTTTTCTATCTTTGATCTATAAAAATACTCAGAGTTTAGCTTCAGCTAGAGGTTAAAAATGCTAACCCCGAGGCCTCAAACACCCCTGGGAGGCTAACAGCCGGTTTCTCCTCATAGCCCAAGCTTATCTCTGGAGTCTGCGTTTCTTCAAGGTTGGGCAGCCCTGTTGGTGGTTTTTAAAGACGCTTCGCTAGGACTTGATTAAACAAACGTTTGGGGTTTTTTAAATAGTACTGTATGAAATTAAAAAGAAAGGGGAGAAAGTAAATCTAGAGCTATTCTTTTAAAGAATTTTTTTTAAAAAAAAAAGGAAAAAAAATTACCTCTACCACCTGTACTTAGAAAATACTGGGATTTTTCTTCCAGAAAATGCTCGTAGTGTGATTTTTTTTATTTGGCCAGAAGTTGGAATGAGATGGGCCTGGGTCGACCCTGAAGATAAACTTGCCATTTTTCTCTTTTGTCGCTTAATGTTCTTGTGACTGTTTCTGGGAGAGGTGCTTCCTGGTAACCCACAAGCATGTTTGTGCTGTGAGTGTGGATGTTTGGGAGGAATGTATGTGTTTCTGATGCTTTCATATGGACAGAAGAGTTTAAGTGTCATTTAATAATAAGACCTTTAGGATGTTCTCCTGATTTCTTATTTCTTCTCAGAGGCAAAAAAAGGAAGGGCTGGGAAGATGTGAATGCTCTTGGAATAGAACCAAGTCAACTTCCTTTAAAAAATAATTTTTATATGGAGAAAGGGGAGGGGAGCGGGCAGGATGAGTGGAGGGAGGGTGTTCGGTGGGACCACACCTATAGTTCATCTTACAAGGGGACATGTGAATCTTTTAAAATGTAGAATATAAATGTCTTAACACAATAACTAAGAGGATGCCATGAAGTCTACGTTAATCAGTTGGATGAAAGTATTTCAAATTGTATATAAAACCAGCACATTGTACCCCATGACTGCATTAATGTACACAGCTATGATTTATAAAAAATAATAATAATTTTTAAAAAGTATAGCATCTGTACTTAATTTCCATCCTGTGAAAGCATTTGGGGGAATCTGGGTTTGGCAGTGCCCTTTAGCCGTGTCCAGGCGGCTTCTCTTGTAAAGCCCTTGCTGTGCTCTGGGTAGAAGTCAAGTCATCACTAGCCAGGCCTGGCAGGGTGGCAAGGATGGCTTTGTGCAGCTGTCACTCAGGGTCTGTTTGCCTGTTACTGAAAGATGCCGTCTTTCTGGGCCAATGAAGGCTGTTTTTGTGACTTAGTGGCATCTTTCTTGAGAATCCAGGCTGGTGATCAATTCCCAGAGCATCACGAGATTTTTCACCTGAGTCTTCTTATCCCTTTTCTTTCGTCCCCGTAATGAACTACCTAAATTTAGTGCTTCCCAAATTCTTTTTTTTTAGCTCAGACCTTTGTCCTAATCACCCATTTCCCCACCTTTCTCTTCAGTCTCCCCACTTGGACATTCCATGTGCAATTCAAACTCAGCTTGTCTAAAACTGAATTCATCGTATTTACTCCCAAACTTTCTATCCCAACACTCCTGCATTTACTTTCTCTGTAAATGACATCACCTTTCACTCAACGGATTAAACCAGACATTCAGGCATCACCCTGTTTTTGTTCTCCCCATTATCCTCCTCCATCCGCCATGTGTCATCAAAATCCACCAATTCTACCACCATCACGTGCCTGGCGTCTCATCATTTCTGCCCATTCCCATTATTGCTACATTGGTGCAAACCATAGATATAAATCACCTGGATTTGAATCAAAAGCTTCTTCCTGGTTTTCCTGCTCCCTCTCCAAGTTTCAAGTACAAAACCCAACACAATAGATCTCTGAATAAGTGTTTGCCAAATTAAGAAAGGAAGAAAAGAAGAATGAAACTATTACCAACTCGACTGCCTCCTGAAAAGACCAGATAAGACACAGCAGAGAGATGAGAAACACTTTGGACATTAAGACTTCTGAATGAGATGTCTCACAATACCCCTCTGTTGCAGGGCGCATTGCCAGTAGCTTCATTATCTAACCTAGATCCTGACAGCTACAGTATGAATCCATTTTTTCTGGCTCTGTCCTTAATGAAGAATAGCTGGTTCCACTTCTTCTGTATATGGCAGAAGGAGCTGTGGGTATTACCCAGCCTTTGTTTAAAGCCTGGTTCCAATCCAGATTAGAGAACTGGATTCATTTTCTGGGAGAACAGCTTCCCCAGGGCTGTCTCTTCATGCCAGATAATTAGCAGAAAAGCAAAAATGACTTTAAGGTTTGGGCTGAACTTTTAATTTCTTCGAGTAGCTACGTATAGCTCCAGTTTCTCCCATATCCCATTCCTTTACTCCTTTTTTCTGGAGCCCCTAAATCCTTTGCAGTCTTTTTCTTTTTCCCAAAGACCAGGAAGAAAGGAGATAGAGAGCAGTGAGAGAGAAGACGTTAATACGGAGAGCAGCCAAGTGTCTTAAATCCCCACCCATTGCAGTTTGAATTCTTTCACTTTCTGCCTCCTCACCAGAACATGACATAACACGTTTTGCTGAGGCTAGATTCTAGAACTACAGGGAAGGGAAAGGAAGCCTGACAGAATCATTGTTGTGAAAGTACGTCTTCCCCATTTTTCACTCCCCTTCTCAGGGGGAAGAGGGGAAGAGCCACCTTGAGTTTCACAATCTTTCCTTCTCTGTCTGGACTTGCTCAGAAGCCTTGGAAGGGGCCAGCTTTTTTTGTGGGAGGGTGGGCTTCTGCTTTGTTGGGAAAACATTTTCAGAACATCTTGTCTGTAGAGACCCCTGCATCACACAGAGTAGTCATGCCGATTTCTGCAGAAGGGAAGCTAGCTGGCCCTCAGTCTAGCTCCCTTTGGGTGGTGGTGGTGCCAGTGATATGGTAATAGATGAAGGAAGTGCTTGGGGTGTGTGTTCGGGTGGGCTGGGGACAGGACGATAAAGGGTAAGGATTAAAAATAAGCCTTCTGGGAAGGCATGATGTTGGTGGACTAAATTATTTGCTCTGAGAGAAGGCAAATATACAGTTCTGAACAGGAAGATAATTCTGGATTTGGGGGAAATTCTTTTGATCTGCAGAAGAATTTCAAGATACAGTAGAGAACAAGAGATATTAGCGTTTCACTCTTTTAAGACAAAAGAAAAAGACAGATTTAACACTTTGCTTTTCTTTATTTTGAGATTGTGATTAAGAATTTGTCAACATATTTTATTCATCTAAGCTCTTCATCCAACTGACTTAGATGATTAATTGTATACCAGTTTTTCTTAATGTCTAGATTTGTAATTAGTTAGTTCTGCTAATTTTAAAAAATTGAATAAGCATGTTGTATGTCTGCTGTAATTGAACAGACTACCTCTATTTCATCTAGACTTCCAATAATATCATACATTATTGACTAAAACTTAACACAAAGTTATTAATGATTTAAAACTTCAAAGTATCTGACTGCAAAGAATTATAGATCCAGAAATCCAGAGCTGAAAGGGACATTGAAAACCATCTATCAGTGCATCTGAAATTTAAAATGTTTGTGGTTGTCTTGGATTAATGACAAAGGGGCATAATTACATTTAGTGTCCTGACACCACAGATACCAAGCATTCTACAGAGTGCGGTACAGTTCTGCATAGCAGAGAATGTTCTGGCCAAAATTTCAGTAATGCTGCTGTTTAGAAGATTGAGTCATTTGTGATATGAAAATACTGAGGCCTGATATTCTTCAGGTCAATAAAATGGCAATGAAGGGGTTGATTTCCACATCTGTCTTTGATGTGATCTAGTTTCTTTTGTTCCCTTCTGCCAATTCGAACAGTTGCACAGCTGATTTGGAGAAACTTTCTCTATTCTATAGCAGGAGAACCAATTTGGTGTCAGTCTTGGTACATAGATATCTATCTTTTCCCTCTTTTCCACTGGGGAACACAAATCTTCTTGGTTTAAAAGTGCAAGAAAAAGGTGCTTGGCACCTGTAGCACAGTGGTTACATCGCCAGCCACACACACTGGATGTGGCGGGTTTGAATCTGTCCTGGGCCAGCTGAACAACAATGACAACTACAACAAAAAATTAGATGGGCATTGTGGCGGGTGCCTGTAGTCCCAGCTCCTTGGGAGGCCGAGGCAAGAGAATTGCTAAAGCCCAAGAGTTGGAGGTTGCTGTGAGCTGTGATGCCACGGCACTCTACCAAGGGTGACATAGTGAGACTCTATCTTAAAAAAAAAAAGTGCAAGAAAAACAATGAAAATGACCAAGATGAATGGATCAGTTGCTTGAGGAAATTGTAGTATCAATGGATGAAAGAAAATGGAAACCAAGTGGTAGTTTAAGTTCAATCTTTATTGAGAATTGGAAAGTCAAATAAGAGAGGTTAGTACGGCTAAGTTAAGGATGGCTGGGAAGATTTAATTAATACATAGTCATTTGAATACAATCATACTACTCCAGGTGGGTGCATCCTTAGGTGTAAAGACATTTGCAGATGAAAGCTCAAAACACTAGTTTTCAACAATCATGAAGAATGGAAATATTCTCAGAATATTAGAAACAGAAAAATATCTTCTAATTTTCAAAGAGGGAAAGAGGAGTTTTGGAAGCCACATCTGAGAGAACTGGACATTGGATATGATAAAACTCTTGAACAGTACACTAAACTCAGGCTTTACTCATGCTTAGAAAAGATTGAGGTGACCTCTAGCTGCCAGCATGGATCCTGCTGTTATAAACTGACCCATTATGGACGGATTATATTGGCAAGTCTGTGAAGGCCCCTAAGCCTAGAATATCTTGATTCACTATCTTGATTTCCACACTATATTTGACAAGATATTCTCTGATATCCTAGTAGATAAGACAATGGATTAGGCAATATTGATGTTACGTGGATTTCCAGATGGTTGCATTTATGCGTTTAAAGAGTGTTGATAAATGGTAATCTGGAAGGAGAAGGTGGTGAGATTTACCTTCACTTTAACTATATTCTGTTTAATATATAAACCAACAATTTGAAGAAACGCATTGACAAATATGATTTCTTTTTTTATGGTACGGAGTCATGAGGAATAACATTAAAAGTATTTCTACAGACTAGAAGGCTGATCTAAATTCAAGAAGATAAGATTTAATGTATATAAATGTCAATCTACTGCACTGAAACTCAAAAAACGTCAATGGCACAACCACAGTATGGGGGAGATCTGGTTTTGCAGATGCTAATATTGAAGAGGAAAGGGTTTTCAGGTGCAGAGCTTTTTCACTGGACTGTAAGCAGAAGAACTACAGTGAAGTGTGGGTTTCCTAAAAGCTAATGTAGTGTACAGAGAAGCAGGTGAGGATGATGAAGGGCACGGAAAATACATCATATGGGAAATGACTGAAAAAATAAAGGACAGTGTAATATCTGGACTAAAGAAGGGATAAGTAGGGCGGCACATGTGGCTCAGTGGGTAGGGTGCCGGCCCCATGTACCGAGGGTGGCAGGTTCAAACCTGGCCAAAATGCAACAAAAAAACATCCAGTCATTGTGGCAGGCACCTGTAGTCCCAGCTACTCGGGAGGCTGAGGCAAGAGCATCACCTAAGCCCAGGATTTGGAGGTTGCTATGAGCTGTGTGATGCCACGGCACTCTACTGAGGGCAATAAAATGAGACTCTGTCTCTACAAAAAAAAAAAAAGAAGAAGAAGAAGAAGAGATAAGTACAACACCAAGGTTGTACTTACAATTCTTCTAATATGTGAGGTTTCCTTGTGAAGAAAAGGGTGAAGACTTACTTTGCAAGGACTTATGGCAGCAGAAAGCAGATCAACCAGCAGAAGTTATAAGGACACAAATTTTAGTTGAGTTTAAGGAAAATTTTACTAGCGGTCAAGAAGAAATGGGCTTACACTCATGTTAGTACTAGCATTGTTCTTAAGACGCTCCAAAACAGCAGTAAACCAGGTGTCCATCCACAGAAGAATGGATAAACCAGATGTGTTATATATGTACCATGGAATACTTTTCAGGCTTCAAATGCAGGAAAATTTGACTGCAATATAGATGAACCTTGGAGGTGCTATGTTAAGTAAAATAAGCTAGTCACAAAAAGATGAATACGTTATGATTCTGCCTACAAGAGGTGCTGAAATCGTCAAATTCTTAGAGACAGATAGTAGAATAATGGTTAGCAAGGACTTGGGGGAGGGGAGAATGGGGAGCTGTTGTTTAATGTGTGTGGAGTTTCAGGTTGGGAAGATGAAAAGTTCTAGAGATGAGTGGTAGGTAGTGAGGGTAGCACAGCAATGTGAGTGGACTTACTACGGTGGAACTGTGCACTTCAAATGGCTAAAATGTTAAACCTTTTATTATGTGTGTGTCTGTGTGTGTGTGTGTGTGTGTTTATCACAGTTGAAAAACAAACTAGGGGCTCCATTATCTAGTGAATAAACCCAAAGCGAAGAAGAAGAACTGGCCTTGTATGAAAGGTATTGAGTTTCTTGTGGATATCCAGACAGGGACTGGCCCTGAGAACATGCCCTGGAGGGAATTTCAGGATAAGTAGAACCCAATGATTTCAGAACTTCTATCACTCCACATAAAAACAGAGGGTCTCTATATGCCATAGACTGAACCAGGATTCATGCATTTTTTTTTTTTTTAGACATGGAGTCCCACTACATTGCCCTCTGTCGAGTGCTATACTGTCACAGCTCACAGGAACCTCCAACTCTTGGGCTTAAGCAATTCTCTTGCCTCAGTCTCTCAAGTAGCTGGGACTACAGGCACCGGTCACAACACCTGGCTATTTTTTGTTGTTGTTGCCATTGTTGTTTAGCTGGCCTGGGGTTGGATTTGAACCTGCCAGCCTCAGTGTATGTGGCTGGCGCCATAACCACTGTGCTACAGGCACCGAGCCAACTCATACTTTCTTGATATTGTGATGTATAATAAAAGTATATTTGTACATAATACTCACAAAAGACCATGTTTGATGATATTAATTTTACTATGTACTGTTTAAGGAATATTTCAAAGCTGGGAGCCCTTTTAACCCCATCTAGATTCACTACTGGGACCTTGCTGGTATCCTAGGAACCCCCCACCCTGTCAGGTGCCCTTTTCCATCCTGTTCCTCTCCTCTTTCCCCAAAGACCATTCTCCAATTTTTCATGACTACTTGTTCTTTGCTTCTTAAAAAAAAAGAACTAGCTTTGCAAGTGTTTGGGTGCTGTGTCTGCCCCCTCGCTTGCCCATGTGATGCAAATTTAAAATAAACAAATTCATAAAATGGCTTCATTGCCTATGATGTATCCCTCAACAACGCAGTTCCGTTTTGCCGGCTTTGAATGTTATGTGTATCACGCTCTGTGTTTCCATCTGTTATCTTCTTTCTTTAGCTCATCGTGCTTCTGAGGTTCATCCATTTTGATACATGCATGCAACCGTAATTAATCTATTTTCCATAGAGCAGCGTCAAAAGTTTTTATATATGCTGGCTTCTAGGAACGTTCATATGCGTGACTTCTGGTGCCTGTGTACAAGATTGGAAATTCTCGGGTTGCAGGGTATATATAGTCCCAAATTTTTGAAAGAATTCCGTACAATTTCTCCCATTGACTATATCAATCTAGTCTTATATGTAGTCTTGATAGATCAATCTGTATCAATCTAGACTGTACTCTTTCCCTAAGAATTAGAGAAGGTGGTAAGTTTGGCAGCTGGCTCAAATACCTCACCATAAAATGAAATGTACTTGAGTTACACAAATGTAGGTGTTTCTACTATGGTAAGTGGCTCAATAGAGACAGGTTTCCAGTTGTATCGAAGGGCAAGAAGTACAAAATGTCCTTTGGTTAAGGGTCCCTGTGCCCACTATGTCCTGCAGCCCTGGGTTTAGAGCATCTACTCACCAAATACTGGCCACCTGTGTTGTCAGTACAGTTGTTTTGTAAAAGGCTTTACCATTTCAAAGAAGGAAATTTGAAAGCAAGACATCATTTACTGAATTATGTTAATTTCGCAAGGCTTATTGAAAGGAATTAAAATGAGCATTCCTTGAGAGGATGTCATGGCCTACATAGCATTGGGCTCTGGTGCTAACAGTCTGCACTGGGATTCCAGCCTGGCCACTTCCCAGCTATATAACTGAGGCAAGTGTTTGATCTCGGTAACTTTAGTTGCCTCATCTGTAAAATGGGTAGAGTAATAGAACCTGCTTGCTCTGTGTGTGTGAGAGAGAGAGATATTAAAGGTGATATAATTCACGTGGAGTGCTAAGCTCAGTCCTTGGTGTTTAGTGTTCAGTAAATGTCTGGCATATTATTAGACCCTCTGTCCATGAAGAAACACTTTTACAATGGCTTTCAGGATAGCACTGACTAGGCATGGCTTTGCCTGAGGAGATGGGGCAGGACTTGACCTCCGGAGGGTGTTATTCCCAACCATCTTTCCCTGCGACACACGGACTTCTGGTAATTTTCAGCAGCATGCATTTAGAATAAGCTCTGGTTTTACCTTTCATCAAACCAGAAGTGACAGCAAAAACAGACATTTTTTCAGAAAAGAAATTAATCTCCTAAACAGGGTGATTTTACCCTTTTCTTTAAATACTTCTAAACTCATGAGAGGGAAGCACAGCGCACATTATCCATCAGTGTGAAGCATCACCCAGTGCTGCTGAGTCTCATTGACTTTAAGATTGCCCTCTGAGCTATAGGCTTTTTTTTTCCCTTTCCCAGAGCACAGTTAGAAGGGATATTTTTCTTTAAATGGCCCCATTTCATTTGCATTTTTAAGCTTTCACTGCGGAGAATAGAAGCAGTTGTAAATGGTTCCAAGAAGGTAGCTGTGGCTGCCTGCCTGAAGGTTCTGAAATTGAGTGTCAGCTTCCCTCAGAGTAGAAAGATATTACTTCATATCTGTGCACGCGGTTTGCCGCTCTGCTCTTGGTTTGATGGTCTCATTTAGCCACAGGCATTCTCCAGCGATGATTCGTTCTCCCCAATAAAATTAAATTTCACCTTTCTCCACCCCCCCATCACTCCACCCTCTTTTTTTTAATAAGACATTTTCTTGTTTAGGCTGCAGTGAGACAAGGTGAGGAAGTGTGAGTTCTTCAATTCCTTTTATTGCTCCTTTTTTTGACAAGGAGAGAACAGGAAAAAAAGGCAAAAGAGGAAGAAAATTTACAATAAGCCTGAATGGAAAGCCATAGGCGATTGCAGATCTACGTGAGTTTCTTTAAGATTGGATAGCAAGGCATGGAGCGCAGGTGATGTTTCACGACGTGGTAGAACAAGTGGCCGGCTGACCAACGTATCACCGTGTCCATCTTTGAGTATATGCCACTTACCCCAATGATCCTCTGCTTGGGGACCAAAGCCTGCAGTGAAGTCCACAGGGCCACCATATCCCTAAGAGTCTTGGCACTTCCCGAAGCACTTTAGGAGAAGCTGGAGCTGATTTCAGAGAGGGGTGGCCAAGAAGCTTTTTATACAATGAACAAAGAGAGTCTTTGATGAATAGGTAGTTACTGTCAGAAGGTGTAAGCCAAGATACCTCGATCAATAATATTATTGAATACGGTGTCTGGAGCTCAGTGGGTAAGGGCGCTGGCCACATACATTGAGGCTGGTGGGTTCGAACCTGGCCCGGGCCAGCTAACAACAGCAACAACAAAATAGCCTGGCATTGTGGCGGGTGCCTGTAGTCCCAGCTATGTGGGAAGTCGAGGCAAGAGAATCACTTAAACCCAAGAATCGCTTGGAGTTTTTATGAGCTATGATGCCACAGCAATCTACCCACAGTGACAAAGTGAGACTCTGTCTCAAAAAATATACATAGGCTCAGCGCCTGTGGCTCAAGTGGCTAAGGTGCCAGCCACATACACCTAAGGTGGCAAGTTTGAATCCAGCCCGGGCCCGCCAAACAACAATGACGGCTGCAACCAAAAAAAAAAAAAAAAAATAGCTGGGCGTTGTGGCGGGTGCCTGTGGTTCCAGCTACTTGGGAGGCTGAGGCAGGAGACTCACTTGAGCCCAGGAGTTGGAGGTTGCTGTGAGCTGTGATGCCACAGCACTCTACCCAGGGGGACAGCTTGAGGCTCTGTCTCAAAAAAAAAAAATTTATATATATATATATATATATATATATATATATAATTAAACAAAACAAACCGGAATTTCTATGCACTTTCTGGGATTTGGTGTAATACATAGATAATCTCTACCCTCCTAAATAGTTGTATGCTGAAATTTTCAAGTTGGTTTTTAGATTGCCTAAAATACAATTTACTTGGAAAATAGTCCTTTAACAGGGTTGGCCCGCTCACAAAAGTCCACTTAATTCACATGATTTTGGAGGAAACGCATTGCTATAAGTCTTAGTGTGGTGGTGCTGGGAATCCCTGTGGTGAGGGAGGAGAGGAGAGAAAGATTTCTATTGCTTTCTCCTGGATCTAGAGGCAAGCTCTGGGGGAATTTTGAACAGACATAGCATGACTTTGGTATCTTCTCTTTCTGCTTCTCTCCCCTGGTTGTTAGAGCTTTGTGTGGCCCCCAAGTGACTGAACTCATTGTTACAGGAATGATCTAAAGAGGATTCTTGCTTGAGGTAAGGGGGATTTAATTCAACTGAGATTCCTCCTACTGATAATCACAGAGCAGAGGAAGAAGAGGATTAGAATTTTAGCCTGATTCACGTCCCAGTGCCTTAGTGCTCAGTTAATTTTAGGTATTTCTGAGCCGTGCTGGCAGGGACTCTTCCAGGGAGATTTGGCTGCCCAGGGTCCAACTCAGCCACCAGGATGCTCCCAAGAGTACCTTGATAGACATTTTGGTGACTTCTTACAAGCTTGCATTTCAAATGTGTTTTCCCAGGTAACTTCCCGTCCTAGGCTCTTGCTGCGTGTGTCGCTCACCTGGCCCAGCTCCTACCAGCACTTTTGTGTCTACGCCTGGAATTTCCAAAATGAACAAACTCATTCATGATCTCAGACTCTTCATTGACCACTCTGCTCCCTCCACCTTTTATGTGGACCTGCCTGCTGCCCAAGTATTCCACTTCCCCTGCAGCCTTTTCATGGGAAGCCTGTCAGTTCTCCCAGATCTCACGTTAGGCAGGTGCGGCTGCCCCGACCCTGCTCCCTGCCATCACTCCCCCAAATAATTCCTGTGAAGTCTTTGTGTGTGTGTGTGTGTGTGTGTGTGTGTGGACAGTTTCCCTTGGTCGCCTTGGGTAGAGTACTGTGACATTATCATGGCTCACTGCAACCTCAAACTCTTGAGCCTGTGTGATCCTCTTTACCTCAGCCTCCCCAGTAGCTGGGACTAGAGGTATCCCCGACAACACTTGGCTAATTTTTTCTATTTTTAGTAGAGACAGGGTCTCTCTTTTGCTCAACCTGGTCTCAAACTCCTGAGTTCCAGCAATCCACCTGCCTCTGTCTCCCAGAATGTGAGGATTAGGTCATAAGCCACCGCACCCAGCCGTGACTTGCAGTCTTTCCCTCCTTACTCCCAGCCTGGGCTCCCTCAGGGTTCATGAGGATGCCAGTGACACCCTGAACCCTCGTTTTGGCATCTTTCCACTTCTCAGTCTCATGTCGCCTCCACCTCCAGGCAGGTGTATGGCCCCAGCCTGGACCTTGTCTCTCTTAGGTCTCCTCCGCCTATCTTCCTACTTCTTTTCTCAATATTTCAGATTATTTCTTTTTTTATCCTAGGGCCTCCCAGACCATCAATCTCACTCTCTTTCTTTAGTCTTTATAGCTATAGGCCCCTCTTCATGGCTTCTCAGCTTCACTGTACTTCAGTCTCTTGCTGATATCAGTGCATCACTGGCTTTCTTTCATACTTGGCTGGAAAAACCTCACCCCTGGAGAGAATTACACTATCAGCCTCCTCTACCAGTGTTGCTGCGTGTCATAGGGAAACCCACACACATCTGTAGATTCACTTCTCTACAGCCTCCTGGCTCCTGGATGTTACTGCTCTCGGCTGCTGCCCTGTAATTTTTCCAGGTTTCCTAAGTTAGCTCTCTCTCCAGGTCTCTACACCAGCTTCTTCATGCCTCATTTACTCCCTTCCTCTCCTCAAGAATTTGACCTTCACAGTGAAGCATTTGACATTGCTTCCTACTTCACAGAGAATGTAGCCAATGATGAGAACATCCCTCCCCTTAACTTATTGCCACCAGATCTATAAAATACCTACATCTACCTCCTGTCCTCCCTCCTCACTCTGTATATTATGGAAGAAGAGCTTCTGCCTGTCTGGGCTCATCCCTCCACTTGTCCTCTGGAGCTTTCCTCTCCTGGCTCCTTAGCAGCTTGATTTGATCACGTCACCCTCTCTATTCCTTGTACATCACCCTCTCTCTTTTGCCCTCTTTCCACCAGCTCTTAAACAGGTACAAGCCTTCCATCTTGTTTATCTGAGTCTTTTCTGGCCCTGTGGCTCTTTTCAGCCACTGCTTTCTCTGCAAAAAGACATCTATGTCTGTTTCTGTACGTCCCATTCTGTGTTCCACCCACTGCAATCTGGCCTCTTCTCTCATTGCTCTACCAAACCCGCCCTCAGCAAGTCATCAATGACTACTTTATTGCAAATCCAATGGCAACTTTTAAGCCACTGCCTCCCGTGACTTCTCTGCAGTGGTTCTTCCCCGCGTAGTGAAGCCCTTTTCTCCTGGGCCTCCATGACCACACGCAGCAGCGGGATTGCCTTACACTTGCAGATTCCTTTGTGGGCTTCTTGTCGTCTGCTTGCTTTTAAATAAGTTCTGTCCTACGGGTGTTATTTTTTGTGTTCCTGAGGTTTTCTCAGTATCCCATAACGTGTTTGGGGGAGATTGAGAGAGGGCAAGAGGGGGTGGGAGACAGATCTAGTGATGGGGAACATTAGAAAGGAGGTTAGCCAGGCGCAATGGTGCAAGAAAACAAAGACACTGATAAGTCATCAAGTCAGAGTTTGACTTGCTGAAGTCAGCAGCAGGTGAACAAGCATTGGGTTTATTGTTTCTAAGAGTCTAGAAGCCTCCCTCCTATTGTATAATAAAGTATTTGTCTGGTCTTTGTCCTGGGTTCCTGGGATGGAGCTTCTAAACAAATCCTTGGAATTTCCCAAGTGATAAGAGTGTCTTTGTTATTCAGTTTGTGCTAATAAGATGACTCTTTGTAAGCTCCTAGACTAGTGGTTCTCAACCTTCCTAACGCCCCAAACCTTTAATACAGTTCACAGCCCACAGGTTGAGAACCACTGCATAGACAGTTTTAGGATAGGACCTGCTGATGCTGGGGAGAACAGCCACTTAATTGGGTGTTGAGCCACTATGGTATTGGTCCAATCTGGGGGATGGTGAGGGGGCTGGAGATTGAGTTTAACCACTTGGCCGGTAATTCAGTCAGTGATGTGTGCATAATAAAACCCCAGCAAAAACTCTGGACACCAAAGCTCAGATGACACTTCTAGCTGGTGCACATGTCATTGTGCTGGGAAGTTGGCATGTCCTGAGTCCCTAAGGAGGAGGCATGGAAACTCCGAGTTCAGGGCTCTCCCAGACTTTGCCCTGTGGCTTTGATTTGTATCCTTTATAATAAAACTTTACTCATAATAATAGCACTTTCCTGAGTTTCATGAGTCATTTTAGTGATTCATTAAAGCTGAGGGGGCTGTGAGACATGCAGGTCGCCGGGAGACCCCTGAACTTGTGGCTGGTGACTGTAGTCAGGCAGTTGGAGACTGTCCCCTTAACTTGCATCTGCACTAACTCTGGGTAGTGGTTGGTATCAGAATCTCAGTATTGCACCTCCCCGGGAGAAAACATATGCTGTAAGAGAGGGAGTGAGTGTCCCTCACGAGAAGAGATTTGGTTTAAAAATACAGAGGACTGGGAATCACGGGAGACTGAAGGCAGAGCTGATTCTATTACCTGAAGAAACAGCTTCTTTAGGTTTTAGGGTAGGCTAGGACTAAGGAGATTTGAAAAAAAAATCAGATTGCTCATTTTATGTCTGGTCATACTTTCTTTTAACAATTTCTGTGCTTCTGAGTTCTTGAATCTGTTCCACAAAAATTCTAGAAGGTTATATATTTCTAGGCTAAAAAATATGACTTTTTCTTTTGTCCCCTAGAAAAGGCAGAGAGCAGCCCTTGGGGATAATAATGACGCCAGTTATGCTGCATTCTCTTGTAGTTAAAATTGTGTCAGCCATTTTGACCCCAGATGGGATTTATGGTGGCTTAGATCTCTGCTGGAGAAATGAGCTTCAGGCAGTAGACAGGAGTGAAAAGGTCTCGGGCTTAGAGCATATTATTTTAGCAAAATAGGGAGAAAATTCACTTGCGCCTTTTTTCCTTTTTTTTTTTAGCTGTGGCATCTGATTGTCCATAGTCTACGACCCTTGCCTGCCACTGAGCTCCCCT
Source organism: Galagoides demidoff (assembly GCA_963574575.1). Classification (NCBI taxonomy): domain Eukaryota; kingdom Metazoa; phylum Chordata; class Mammalia; order Primates; family Galagidae; genus Galagoides; species Galagoides demidoff. The sequence goes on along the minus strand of CAUYQV010093430.1, from coordinate 161 downwards.
CACATGGGACACTAGGAGGGTCTATTCTTTTTTTTTTTTTTTGAGACGGAGCCTCAAGCTATCCCCCTGGGTAGAGTGCCATGGCATCACAGCTCATAGCAACCTCCAACTCCTGGGCTCAAGCGAGTCTCCTGCCTCCGCCTCCCAAGTAGCTGGGACCA